>JAJEJO010004753.1:0-11793 GCA_020662805.1 Glaucomys volans
GAGCCGTCGTTAAACAGGCCACTGCTGCTTGACGGGCCTGCAGTTCCTCCTCTCCACATCAGTGCAGGCTCTCTCCTCATAGAGCCCAACATTTTTAACTTAAAAATATTCAGTTCTATAAGATTTTTTTTCTAAAACCCCAAAATTAAAAGAACACAGTTTAGAATCCTAAAACAAATTAAAATGAAAATAATTTTCTCAAGGAAAAAAATCTATTAATATTTGGTGAATTTGTCCACGCTGTAAAAAACCTACAAGTAAATGACTAACTAGGGTTTTTAACCACTAATGTTGTCTCTGATTTATTAATATGTGTCAATTTAAGTAGTATTTCTGCAATAATGCTATAAAGATAAACAGAGACAATTTGTAGTAAACTTTTTAAAAATGTCACCTGGCCTTTCTCTTACTACTGATAAGCAGTGTATGTCAGGGATATTGCTAAAATTCATATATAAAAATGAAACTCACATACACAAATCCTGACCCAAGGCAGTGGTACTAACAGGCTTCTGCAGGTGACTGGCCCAGGGGGTGGAGTCCTCATGGGTGGGATGGTGGCCTTATAACCCAGAGAACTGCCTGGCCCCTTCCCAGACCAGGAACCAGGAGCAGACCCCGCACCAGACCCTGAGTCATCTGGCACCTTGGACTTGGGCTTTCCCAGCACCAAGGGTGTGAAAGATGCATTTCCATTATTTATAAGCCACCCAGGGGGGGTGTTTGTTCCAGCAGCCCCAATGGACCCAGACAGGCAGACAGACTTTTATCGAATGGTCTACGGTGTGTCTGCCCAGGCCTCTTCATCTGAGTGAAACGTTGTCCAGATTGAAAACTTGGTACTCACTGCAGCATGATCCCAAACTCACCTCTGGAAGCCATTCTGCAGTTTCCGAAGGTCAATCCAACATCTGTTGAATGTCTTCCAATTTGGAAGCCATAATCTCTTAACTCTGTGGTTTCCAGATCCTCCAGATCTGGGGAATATGTAGTCTTTTACAACCATCTCCATCCTTCTGTCTTCTAAAGCAGGCACAGATGTCCAGGTGTGGGTCCACCCAGTAGAGGGGCTAGGCAGGGCTGACTTAGGAGACTTAAGGAAAAGTAGAAGTGATTAGTCTGCCGTGCAACTTCTCTTTCTCCCAGAGACATCACTTCCTTGTATACATACAACCCTTTCCCCTGGAAATGGGATGAGCAGGTGGCTGCAATTTATATCAATTAAATCATGACCTCATTCTGTAATTTACATTTTTCTTCCTTAATGATAGTTTTTTAACCAAACTGCTGAGGGATAGCATTTTTATGGCTTGGTTTTTCTATGTCCCTCTTCTCTTCTGCACCCATTTGGAAAGTTTCAGTAAGAACTGTAAGCATGACTTAGAGGAAGCATAACAAACAAAGAATGAACACATTTATTTTACTTGAAAAATGTCAGATGCAGGCAGAGCACTGGGGGGTGATGAGCAAGGATATTCGGTTCTGCATTTGGGTCTTAGACAGATTTTGTCCATCAGGTCCTGAGTCATTGCAGTTAAATTCTTCTCCCTGAAAAAAAAGGTGAAATTCAGATGCTCTGTGTATAGCAGTGGAAACCAGGTGATGGCTAATGCAGCAAACGATGCATTGGTAAGACCGAGCACTTACAGATAACGAGGAGAGTTGATTTTTAAATAGAATTATTTTTTTAGAGTCATTTTAGGTTCTCAGCAAGATGGAGCAGAAGGAGCAGAGATCCCCACAGTGCCCCTGCACCCCCTCATGTGCAGCCTCCCCGGGATGATGGCCCACTCTGGAGTGCTGTGTCTGGTAGAGAGGATGCACCTGCCCTGGCTCCTCAGTGCCACCCAGCACCCATTGTTCATCTTGGGCTTCAACCTTGGTGTTGTGCATTCAGTGGGTTTGGACAAATCTGTGGTGACATGTGTGCACCGTGACAGTGTCACCCAGAGGAGTTTCACTGTCCTAAAAATTCCAGGTGCTCCACCTGTCCATCCTTCCCCTGGCTCCATCCCTTGATGATTGCCATGTTCCTGTGGACCTTTTAGTCTCTCAGGCCTTGTCAACCAAGGAGTGCAGATTAATCAATCACAGATTTTTTTTTCACCTCTTCTGTTTGGTGCACAGAGAACTCAGTAGTGAATAAACAGAAGGGAGTCTTGTCCCCATGGTCCTCTTATCCTATAGCTGAGTACTTTCTAATGCAAATGCAGTCCCCAGAGTGTGCTTCAGCGAATCTGAAGAGAACCCCACCCTTAACAGCCCCATGAGGGTTGTCAGCTATGGTCACATTGACATGCACAAAACTGCTGACCTCAGCGACATCCCAGTGCGTCTGCTTATTGACAATGATAAATATGATGATGAGGTCACCCATTTGCTCCTTTTGAGGAAGTTTGGGAATAATGGAAAATGTTGCTCCATGTGCTGATTCCACATTTCAAAATGCCATCAGACCCCCAAACTGAAAGTCGTGGAGCTCAGATGGTGATGATGGGCTCAGGTTCACTTGAACAGTTTGGTAGCAATTCTATTCCATGTTTGACTCTTCTGTCCTGCATTCCTTACTAGATGCCTTGAAGGATACTTGGTACAAAGTAGTTAAAAATTTTTTTTTAGTGCATCAAGTTAAAAAATAGTAGCCCTTTCTTTGATTCACTCACTCATCAAGGATTTATTGAGCCCAGGCAGATCTTAGCCCTGTGCAGACACATCTGGTCCCTCTCCTGAGAACCGAGGGAGATGATTTCTATGGCCCCTTGAGGGTGGGTGTGGTCATGTGAATATTTGAGCCAATAACAGTGGAACAATTGTTTGTGTGACCATGGCTCTTCATTTCTCTTCTGCTTTGCTGACTGGGCCTTCATCGTCCTGGGTCCTTGAGTAACTACGGTGATGTGTCCCCATCACACTGATTGGTCGATCAACGGGACTTGCAATTCTCTGGTTATTGCACACTGAGTTTCTGACAGTTTTAGCAGTCTGGTCCATTCTGATTTGTGCTCCATCCTCCATCAACCCTGAATTCAATTTGGGAAACACATAATGAACACAATATTGTCCACCCTCGAGATGCTGAAAACCTAGTGAAAAGGCCTGGCAGAAGCAACCAGTGCTGGTGTGCCCAGGCTGACATGTGGAGCTGCTGTCACACATTGAAGAAACCCCATGCAGACGTGTCCCCCCTGAGCACACCTTGCTCCTCTTCCCTCTTCACAATGTGGGTTCTGGTTTGACACCTTCATCCCTGACCTGATGCTCCTCTTGACTCTATCATGTCTATGAACATTGTGATCCAGTGTGGCAAGTCCGTGTAGAGGCACCAGAACAGCCGTGGGGGTCATGTCTACACAGGAAATGGTTCTTACGGCCAGGGTCACCCAGTCTGTGCACAGACAGGAAGGAGCAGCCAGAAAGCCAGCAGAGGGGCCTCAGCAGGGAAGCTCATCACCACAGCCATCCATCAACAGTGCTCTAAAGATGGAGTTTTTGACTTTCAAAGGGCCTTTGCATTGTTTTATATAATGATGTTTATTTCAATAATATTTGAAGTTCAGAGATCACCAAAAGTTTGAAGTCTGGGTGGGTCTGAATCACCCAACCTTATCCTTGATTAAAATATTTGTGTGCAGATCTAATAAAAGGTTTATCCAAATGGCAACACCATTTTTTATCTTGGTGGCATGGCTAAGTGAATTGTTAGCTTCTTTTTTTACCTTCAATGCATCCTCCAAATTATCTCTAATCAATATGCATTATTTTTATATTCAAGAAAGAAGCCATATGAAATGTGTTAACACTGTGTTTTATTGACATGCCTCCTCATTATCAGGAAGGGGCTGTGTCCTTCCCACTGAGAAAACCCTGCACTGAGCCACCTGGGCCCCACTCTAGAGCTGGTTTGGCCAGACCAGTTGTCGTCATGCCAACTCCAAGCCACCAGTGGTGCTGCTGGGGGCAAGTGAAGAGGGGAATTCAGAGGACATGTGGGTGAATGGGGCCACAGCCTAACTCTGTGAAAGACACAGCAGGAAAGTGTCATAAAGGCTGTGGGCTGCACCTGTGGTCACAGTATCCTGGAAACAGCCTTGTTCACTAAGCGTCCTTGCCCAGGTGGAAAACTCATTGTGAAACATTTTCAAAGCAAATTTACCTTTTGTAAATGCATTCCAAGTTCAGAGAACATAGTAAAATGGTCTTTTAACAATTCCATTCTTGGTACCTTGTTCCAAGAAGTTCTTCCTAAAAATCCCAGGTCTTTGAGGTATAATTGATAATTAAAAGTTGCGCATATTTAAACTGGAAAAGCACCAGCAGCTGGTTCTGCTGCTGCAGTTCCGTGTCTGTCCCAGAGGCGTCCAGCTGTGGGTGGGGCACGCCAGCTGGTTCCACAGTTATCAGGTCCCTTCACTTCTAAGTTATGGGACAGGTCATGGTGCTGCCCGAGGGACAGAACGTGGAAGTGATTCCTGAATAATTATATAACCTGCACCCATGTCCAGCTGTCCTGATCCTGTGACCCTCACACTGGAAGGAGGCCTGTCAGCTCTGCCTTCTCCCTAGCAGCTCACGAAGGAGCACCTCGGAAAACACAGCGTCTGCACGTGAGGCCTCAGGATTCCCATAACTGTGAAATAAACCCTCTGCAATGTGATTCTCTTTAGCAAAACACATCCATCCCCAGAAATCTTGGGTAAATAGTAATGCAAGGCTTTCTTTCATCATTTAAGGTGGAATATTTCCTATCTTCCAGTGTCAGACGTTATTCATGATTCATGATTCGATAGTGATCGTTGAGCATGTGTGTGTGTGTGTGTGTGTGTGTGTGTGTGTGTGTGTAAACTATGTTCTTCTCACTGCTATTGGGCTGTTACAGAAATAAAAGTAGCCCCAAATTCCACTCTCTTTCCCACTTGGAGGGCACCCAATTTGTGCCTGGCTTCCCTTCCCTTAAAGAAAGGTCTTTGTGGGGCCATCGTCACAGCTAGATTGGTGATTAGGTGACTAAGTCACAGGCAATGAGGAGACGAGCACGCACCTCCTGGGACCTGGCTTGATGAGGACAGCCCCTCCCCCACTGCTCCACCTGCAAGGTGCCCTGGGGTGGTGGTGTGTTACCTCCAACCAGGTAGGGGCGACAATGCCCAGGGACATCGGTGTAATGAATCATAAACAGCCTGGAGCCCCAGGGCTGTGCAGAGGACAGCCACCACTGGGAGTCACCTGAAGTCTCTCTTGTTCCCATGGGCAGATCTGTTTGCGAACAGTGAAGAAAGTGTCTTCTCACGTGAAGTTCAAGGTCTAAAGGCGACAGCGATCCTTACACATTGGTTCACTTAATATCCCACCTGCCCTCCGAGGTGCGACCACTCTCCTTCACTCACCTGCACAGAGTGGAGCCCAGAGTCACGCCCGGCTGTTCTCCTTCATCCTCCTGTTCTGAAAGGCTAGTGGCGTCCTTCAGTGCTGATGGAGCAGTGCTGACTCCCAGGACCTCACGGTCCTGGCACACACGGGAGCTCCGCCTGGCAGGGAAGGAGGAGAGTTATAGTCCATTAGGTTGGGAGGATGGAGGATGACTGTGACCTCCTTGGGAGGTCGCCTCTCTTAGAAGTGGACTTAGGAAAGCTTCCCAGGTGAGGGCCTGAAGCCTGCAGCGTTTCCAGGTGGTCCCTGTCCACCTTTTCCTGCCTTGGTTTACACCTGATGACTCTGGAGACTCCACTGGATACGGTCGTCACTATCACCATGTGACAGGCATTGCGTGTGTTCATGTTCCCACCCTGCAGCCGGGAGCCCAGAAATCATAAACATGGGACTTCCCAGCATGTTGGTGGTGACATCTACCTAGAACTTAAACTCCCAATGGTTCTAAACATGGCGGGGCCACAGGAACAGAATAGAGCTGCGGAAACCAGGGGAGTCAGCATTACTGTGAGAGCCAGAACTTACCTGTAAGTTCTATCTGCATTTGATTGTCTCCATGGATGTGGAACCCGTGAATTCAGAGGGGTGTGTGTGTGTGTGTGTGTGTGTGTGTGTGTGTGTGTCTGTGTAGAGAGAGAGAGATGTCACTCTTAGTAGTCGAAACTCTCCTGATTTCAACAATAAAAAATGTCCAGGCTATGCCAGTCGTGGTGGCCCACGCCTGTAATCCCACCGGCTTAGGAGGCTGAGGCAGGAGGATCTTGAGTTTAAAGCAAGCCTCAGCAACTCAGTGAGACCTTGTCTCCAAATAAAATACAAAATAGGGCTGGGGATGTGGCTCAGTGGTGGAGAGCCCCTGAGTTCAATCCCCAGTACCAAAAAAAAAAAAAAAAAAATGTCCAGGCTACATGTGTTAAGGTATAAATTGCTAGAGTGGTAAATTGGACAAAGCTTGATAACTATATATCCTGACAATTGGACAATCAATGTATTCTACCCAACTCCAGCTTGTTTCCAAAAGCAATGACTCATGATATGAAGCCAAGTGTGGTCTGTGGAAACACCCCTGCTCAATACTCAAGGGCAGTGTGCTTTGCAGCATGGAGGTCACAGGCAGTGACCCAGCACGTGGTGTGCGACATTCGTGTGCAGTGTGCATGTGACCTCTCTGTTCAGGGTGAGTGTACTGGTCTCTGAGCTGATTCCTGTGTTAACCCAGGCCACCATGACAGTCCAGTCACCATGTGGACGAGGAGCTTGGGCTTCAGTGTGGAATTTCATCTCCCCTTCGAGTTACAGAGGGGAGCATGTTTCTCCAGCAGCTGGGCCTCTGTTCCTCACGGTTGCACGCGACTGACCACCCCGGGTGCCTGCAGCTGCTCCATGTGATGGGCACATGCATTTCATCACATGCAGGGCACATGCTCCATCTGCACCCACTGTTTCATTTTTTAACCCCACAAAAGGAGTCAAGTGCAGTCAAGTGGAGGGTTCCAAGTGGTATATTTCTCTTTCTTCAGATGTATGCAGTGAATTTCCAAAGCACTAAAATGGGGTTTTGGGTAAGAAGTAATAGAAGAGTGATTTTCTCTACAACACAGATCTTCACATCTTAGGAGTATGTTTTCCTATATTGCTTATTTACCTGCCCATCAGAAGCAGTGGCAGATGCTTATATTTTGATGAAGGTTTTAAGAAAATATGCCAGTTTGGGACCAGAAAAAATGACTAGTAGGGAAAATAAGTTCCATATTTACATAAATATGATTTTATATTTATTTGTATTTTTCTCTAAAGCGGAATATTGCCACATACCAATTGTTTCAAAGGTAAGATGTAATTCTTCATCGAGGTAAAAACTTTCACTGTGTCTGTGCCTTAGCCCATGAGATCCAGTGGCCCTTGGAAAGACCGCTGCTGTCTGAAATGCTCTATTTTTCTTCAAAAGGACTATGCTACTTTTGATCTTTTCCTCCCCAAATGTCATCTGTGTGACATGATCCCTGGCATTAATGAGGTCCAGGATTCTGAGTGTCTGTAGGTAACGAAGGTGGAAGAGGAGAAGAGGGGTGCAAGCCCAGGGGCCTGATCAGAAAGGGTTGTCTGTGCAAAGTGAAGTTCCCAAGGTCAGGGACAGGGAGAGAGCCAGCAGGGCATGAACCTCACAGAAGGAGGAGGGTGACATGGGGCCATGCCAAGGCTTACCACAAAGACCCACAGCCCTGGCTGCATGTGAGCTCCACAGCATGACCGTCCACAATGACAACCAGGAACAACAGGAAGGAGAGCAGGACACTTACTTCACACTGGGCTCCAGAGAAAGAAGGGGTGGCCACAGTCCACCTGAGTGGGAACTCAGAGGGACAGTCCTCAGGGCAGGTGAGGTGCCTGGCAAGAAATAGGAGGGGGCTTTCAGAGCAGAGCAGGATGTTTTCAAGTGGAGAATTTTCTAGAAATGTAGATGTTTCCAAAATTCCTCAAGAAATAGAAAAAACAAAAATCTCAGCATTTAAAATGAAGATGGAGGAGTATTCCCAAAGTACTGAGGATTAAATCTTATAGTAACATATAAAAGTTATTTTTTGCCAACAAGTAAGGTGCATCTCAGGGGTGCAAAACCTCACATCAGTAAAACCCACCAGTGAAAGAGCGAAGCAGACCAGACAACCTTATGGTCGTGTGCAGAGAACTTAAACTCCAGCTCATTCCTCATTAAAAATCCTCATGAATAGAAAATCAGAAGCAGAGCAGCAAATGCCCAGTGGCATTTCAGCTCATCAGAATGGCCCACCTGAATGAAGCCAGTACCATCACGCTTGGTGTGGGACACAGCAGAAATACCCTTTCTGGCCCAGAAGGCTGGTGTTGCCCCCAATTCAGGAAGAAGTGGCAAACAGCATGGATGCATGTGGGTTAGGGCATGAAAGGTGGCCACCGTCTGCAGGTGACACAAGTGGTTTATGGGACATTCCAGCTCTCAGGAAAGCACTAGTGTCTCTGGCTATGACGTTCTCTGATGCACCTCTAGCAGATGGTGACTGCAGAAAACTGCACCCTACACTCAGCTAATCTTGAGGAAAAGGCATGAACTCTCCCCCAGAGTGGGAGGACATGGAATTAAAGTGCACAAGTAACTTTCCAAAGATGTGCTCCCTTTAAGTTCTGCCTAACACTTGGACTTGTCACCCTGTGAGCTTTGTACATCATCATAACCATCATTAACCATCTTTCCAAGTGGTTTCCTCTCACCTCGTTTTGGAAGATGAATGTCCTCCTTACCCACCCTTCATTTAAGCCAAAAAGCCAGTTCCATTATCCAGCCTAGTTTGGGGGATAAGAATTGAATAGAAACACTTGACACCCCAGACTGACTTCATTTGCAAACACACACACACACACACACACACACACACACACACACACACAGAGTTCAAGCCCATGGTCATTCCCAGCGTGATCTCCTGCTGTGGGGCAGCTACCCTCATGTTTCTCAGAAACTCTCCCTTCTCAGCGTTGGCGCTCCTGGGCACCCAGGCTTGAACCACCTTCTGCAACTTGAATAGAAATACCCACAACTGAGAGCCGCAAACACAGACTTGTAATGAGCAGATTAGTGGGTATTAATATTTCATAAGGAGACTTAATCTATTCCATTACATTTCACATTAGTTGTTCTAGTAAATCTTTTCCCACCAGCAGTAGTGATGAATTTAATAGCCCTTATAAATAATTGGTCAATATCAAATGTGTCATAACTTTACCCCCAACATTGGAAAGAGTCCCAGCAGTTACTTTGTGTGTTTTCTTCTTGTAAATGATTCATAACTCACAACCAATCCTGGTTTAAAATGTGACAGATATTTGATTGTGTCAAAAGACAAGTTTGATTGAGTGCAACAAATGTTTAATTCCCTCTAAGTGTAGATATTGGGAATGCTAAATTTAGTGAATGCTAAACTAGTGCCAGGACATTGCTATGAACAATTTTAATGAAAGGCTCAATAGTGGGAAAATCCAAGAGCAGGAAAAACAAGAGAAATGTGAATTAGAGTAACAGAAAGCTTCAGGAATTCTTAATGCTTAATTGAAATCAGGGGCACAAGGTTTCTGTTTGAATTTTGTCTGTTTGATTGTTGGCAGTTTATGTCTTAAAATAATAATATTTTGATGAAAAAACATACATTTATATTCTGCATCCATGTAGATGCGAGTGATTTGTTTTAATGTGCTAAATTTCTGGGTGCGACTTTGGGATAAATGGGCTGCATTGACTTCCGGTCCTTTGAGTCTCAGGGAAGGGTCAAGCCATCCGCCAGGTGGGCAAAGGCATTGTGAAGGTTTCTCAGCTCAGAGGTAGGGTGCATGCGACTTTCATTCCGGGGCCTGAACTTCCTTAAAGGCATTTAAGGATATCTTAAAAGTACTTGACCTTCTTATTAGCTCAAAGGAAAGCATTTACTTAAGTATCAGAGAATGTAAAATTGCTTTCTTTGGGAAGCATTTGACAGCAAAGTCGATATTCCTCTGTAAATTCCAGAAGGTTGACTGCGGGATACTGTGTTGGAGGAACTGCCCTTTAGCAATGGAGAGCTGCAGGGAGCAGGCAGGAAGTGCTTTCAGGGGCCACCGGGTCAGATAACACTGAGCTGTTCTAATACTCCCATGATTGGAAATATTGGATATTCTCCTCAATTAATGCTTCAACCCCAGAAATGATGTCCTTTCTAAGAACATAAAAGCAATGCCAAACTCAGCAGTGGAGTGATGGAGGCATCTGCATGTGCCTGGGTTGCTGTGACGGGTACTAAGGCAGGTGTCCGGAAGGTGTGTGTAAACCTGGGAGCCGCCAGGGCCATGGAGCTGACACAGCCCAGCCCGTGGTGTGGCATCTCTGGGCAGGAGCACAGTGAGGAGACTGAGCCCTCAGTCATTTTCTTACTAGTTCCCTGACCAGTGCCCTTGAGTCACCTATGTGGCGGATGGAGACATGCACTGCTTTCACAATGTCCCTGTGGAAAGATGTCCCTTTGTCACCTGAGGTCAGCCTGGCCTCTAGAGGGGTAAGGAAGCTTCCCTTCAAGACTGTGAGACTGGTGCAGGCTGAGGTTCTGTGATCTCCTGGGCAGTGGACTTGTGCTTGATCACAGCCATGGGCTACACCAGGGCAAGCAATCGTGCCATATGTCCAGATTCACCCGACTGGCAGAAGCCTAGTCTTTTTACTGACATTGGCCATAATTTATATGTGCAGTTTTCTATCAAAACATACTGAGCAGGTCTAGGGAAGTGGAGAGGCTTATTAATGGGAAAAGTGAAAACAGAATGCTAGAAGCAGTGGTTTATTGGATGTTTGCATTTTATAAGTTGATACTTTCAAATATATGCAGGTAATACACTGTGTCACATTTTGTTATATCGATACAATGAAATATTATTCAGTCTTGAAAGGAGTGAAGACTTGATAGATGTAGCAGCATGAGTGAATCTTAAGAGCAGGCCAGAAACTAAGGAAAACCTAATGTGCAGTTCTATCTGTGTGAAATGTCTAGGTGGACAGATCCACAGACACGGAATGCAGACTGAAGTTTGCAGGAACTGGACGGTGAAGGGATTGAGGAGAAATGGCTTCATGGGTAAAGAGTCTACTTTGGAAAATGAAAGTGTTCTAACACTAGACAGAAGTGTGGGCTCCGGCACGGGGGAGATCATAAAGGCCGGTGCATAGGTCACTCTTCGGTTAACTTGGTTGTCAACCAGAACGGACTGAGGGAGGCCTAGGAAGTTGGTAAGTTGACAGAAAGAGGGTGCTTCCTGAGAAGACTGGTGTGGGGTCAGCAGTGGAATGGGGAAGACCCCCAAATGTGAGTGGCACCACCTGATAGGCTGGGCACCTGGATGGGACGGGGGCAGCTTGCAGTCACATGCTCACCCCTCCAGGACGGGCACGACCCTCATACTGGGAGCACATGTGTTCATCGGACTCCAGGTTGGTCAGCTTTGAATGTGGGGCTTCCTGGCCTTTGACCTCCAATTGGGCTCCACATTGGCCCCTCTCGTTCTGAGGCTACAGGCTACTTGGTCTGAGAAGCAACCAGTATTCCTGGCTCTCTGGCCACCAGCTACTGTAGGACCTTCCAGACTCTGATCCTGTAAGACAATCTAGTAAATCCTTCCTAAACTAAACATTTTCTGTTCCTTCTGTGTCTCTGGAGAGTCTTAGCATGACTTCACAATGGTCAGCTGTGTGTCCTGTGGATTTCTATTCAAGACATTATCAGAGATGACATTTTTGGATTGGTTTTTCTTCTGAAGTTGCACAGATAACATGGCATACGCCAACCTGCATTTCCTGCATTTTACAGACTT
>JAJEJO010004754.1:0-19463 GCA_020662805.1 Glaucomys volans
TTTTTTTTTTTTTGGAACTGGGGATTGAACTCAGGGGCACTTGGCCACTGAGCCACACCCCCAGCCCTATTTTGTATTTTATTTAGAGACAGGGTCTCACTGAGTTGCTTAGGGCCTCACTAAGTTGCTGAGGCTGGCTTTGAACTCGCAATCCTCCTGACTCAGCCTCCCAAGTCACTTGGATTACAGGTGTGCGCCACCACGCCCGGCTTCCAGTCCTTTTTATTTATTATTTTGAGACAGGATCTCACTAAATTACTGAGGCTGGCCTCAAGCTTGCAATCCTCCTGCCTCAACCTCCAGAGTTCCTGGGATTATAGGCATGTGCCATTGATCCCAGTTCTTCTTCCTGTTTATTAACCCTGACCCCCTGGCAATCTGTGGGACCTGGAAAATCTCCCTGCCCACTGTGCAGTCCTTTACAGTTGATAATTGTGGGTGGGAGGCATAGTCTCCCTTGCCATGGTCCCTAGTTCCTCCAGCAGCTCCCCCTCTCCCCACATACATCTGCTTCACCCAGACTTGGGGAGCCCCACAGCAGCTTCTTCTGCTTGTATCTTAGTCCCCTCACCCCAACTCCAGTCCCTTTGTTATTCAGAACTTTGGAGACCAAGAGAAATCAAGGAAATGATACTAGATCTCCTCTCCTGGCTTCAGAGGAAGGAACTGGGATTTATGGGGTCCAGCACACCCATAAGGGATCTCCTAGGCTCCTGGGTAGCCCCAACCCCTCAGGACAATGAAAGGCAATCTGGGATCTTAGAGGTGGGAATGAGACAAAAGCAGATGACTGCCTGGCTAGGACCTTTTGGCCACAGCACAGTGGTTTCCAGCCAATGGGGGTGGAGCAGAAAGAGAACAAGATGCTCAGACAGTCACACACAGGGGAAAGCAGGCAAAGGGAGCAACTTGCTCAGGGATACACACTGAAGACTGGGGGAGGAGTTTCTCCCAGGGCACAAGATCCAGGCTACCCTCCTCCCTGTTCCTGCCACGCCACACCACCCAAGCTACTGGCCTGGCTTGCCCCAGCCTCTCTCCATACCCAGCAGCCAGTTGCTCTGTGCCTGGAATGTCTAGCCAGCCCTCTCCAGACCTGCTCCCAAGTCCTGTGGACTCTGGAATGCAGCTACCCTTCCTGTGGCTCACAGTCCATCTTGCAGTTTTCACATCCTGCCTAAGGGAGCCCAATAAGATAAAGTAGAAAAGTTCCTCTCTCCAGATTCAGCTCCATTGCTCCCCACCCCCACCAAGAACTTGGCTGTGAACACCCCTTCCATAAAGTCTCTTCTTTCAGATGTTCCCACTAAAACCAACATGTAACAGCCCAGCAGAGAAGCCTGGCTCTTTTACTGCCTTGAAAAATACACATGCCAACAGTAATAACTTTGGCTGCTTTAGAAAATCAGTTCTGTAATCCCTCAAGAGCCCCTGGAAGAGGGATGTTCTGATTCTGCAGACTCTCTGACACTAGGAATGTGAAGCCTTCATAAAAGCCAGCTGTAGAAAATCTGCTCTGTCTCAGCAAGAAGGGTCAACTCCTGCCAAGGTCAAGGTGCATCTCCGTGGTACATCTCTTCTGACTAGTTCTGGTCCTTCAGTCAGTGAGGAGCTCTTGAAATCTGCTCACTTCTCACAGGCAAAAGCCTCAGAGGCTCTCAGCCCTTCCATGGGATCTGGCTCTGATTCTACTTTTGACCAGGTAGAAAGGGAGCCAAGTAGATTCAGAGAGAAACCCTGTTCCCTGACCTTGATCTTCTTTGCCTCCTAAATGGCAAATTGAGACGGTTGATTGGGTGGTCTCTGAGGTTCCATCCTTGTGTGCACGATGAGGTTTCAGATCACAGACCTCTCTACAGAGCCAGAAGATGGAAGCCTTTGTCCCTGAAAATGCATGGGTTTCAGGAGGACCTGGCACTTATCTTTGTGGGCTCTAATCTTTGTGGGCTCTATCCCTTTTTCTCAGAACTTTAGTGTGAGAGAGCTTGGAATAAATAGGTGACATGTGTCAGATTCATGGGTGGGATTTATTTGTTTGTTTGTTTGTTTTTGTATTGGGGATTGAACCCAGGGGGGCTTAACCACTGAGCTACATCCCCAGTCCTTTCTTATATTTTTAGTTAATTACAGGTCTCACTCAGTTGCTGAGGCTGGCTGGTTTTGAATTTGTAATCCTCCTGCCTCAGTCTCCTGAGCTGCTAGGATTACAGGCCGGGCCACTGTGTCTAGCAGGTGTTTTTGTTCTTTGTTTTTAATATTTTTAGTTGTAGATGGACAACTACATCATTTGACTTTTATTGTGGTGCTGAGGGTTGAACCCAGTGCCTCACACATTTGAGGCAAATGTTTCACTACTGAGCTACAACCCCAGCCCTGTTTTTGTTTTTTGTTTTGCCTTTCCGTACACTTTTTTTTTTTTTTTTTTTTGATACTGGGGATTGAACTCAGAGGCACTTGACCACTGAGCCACATCCCCAGCCCTATTGTATTTTATTTAGAGACAGGGTCTCACTGAGTTGCTTAGTGCCTCACCATTGCTGAGGCTAGCTTTGAACTTATGATCCTGTCTCAGCCTCCTGAGCTACTGGGATTACCAGGTGTGAGTCCTGGCGCCCAGCCACGTGTGTTTGATGAATGAAAAATAATTCTAACTGTGGAGAAGAGTTATAATATCCGCAGGTAGACTTACAAAGCAGACTCAATGTGTCTACAGTATAAAATATACTCAGGTAAACTTGAGAAATCTGAGACAGACTGGTGCTTGGCACACCACAAAGGTCACCAAAGGGGTTTCAAGGAGTTGCAGAACTCAAAACTGCATGTGTGGCTTTTACTCGACTTCCCTGATCCTGGATAGAAGCCTGTAGGAGAGACCCAAACGGTACGGACACAACAGTTTCCAGCACATTACTCTGGGACCATGAGCTTTGGAATGAAGTAAGCAGCAGCAGTTGGGGAGATGGGTAGGAGCCTGCCATGTGGGGAAATGGCTACTTTAAAGTTTCAATAGGGCGCTGTGAGTGTAGCTCAGTGGCAGAGCGCATGCTTTAACCTTTGGAGTCACTGGGATTACAGGCATGCACCACTGTGCCTGGCTCAAAAAATAATTTATATTTTAAGAGACAAAAGTTGTCCTATGTTGCTGAGGCTGGTTCTTAACTCTACTGGGCTCAAGCGATTCTCCTGCCTTTGCCTCCTGAGAAACTGAGACTACAGGTACACAAACACCATACCCAGCTTCAAACTTTTTCCTAATAGATGTCCACGAACAAAAATTTGAGACTCCTAAGTCGGAATCAGGATTATCTTCTGCCTGAATAATCAAAATAGCTTCCCAATGGATTTCTGCATCTACTTTTTTGGGGGGGCAGTGAAATATACATAACATGAAATTTGCCATTTTAAGCACAGGTTTGTGGCATTTAAGTATTTTCATGATGTTGTGTAACCACCACTACCATCCATCCTCAGAACCTGTTCATCTTTTCCAACTGAAACTGTACCCAGTAAACACTAACTCCTCCCACCTGCAGCCCCTGCCCCTGTTCACAACCATTCCACTTTCTGCCTCTATGCTTTGGGCCACTCTAGGTTCTCATAGAGTAAGTGGACTCATAGAGTACTTGTCTTTTTCTGACTGGCTTATGTCACTTAGCATAAGGATTTCAAGGTTCATTCATTTGTAGCAGGTGGCAGAATTTTCTTCCTTTCTAAGGGTGAATGATATTCTATTATACAGACACATACACACACTCACATATTTGACATTTTGTTTATCCATTCATCCTTGGATGGACATTATTATGAATAACGCTTATAAGAACATGAACGTAGAAATCTGATCCACTTATTTTTTATGGTGCTGGGGGTTTAACTTAGGCCTTCATACTAGGCAAGGTGCACTGAACTGCACACCCAGTCCCATACACCCACTCCTCTTGCCTCCCCTTCCCAGTCCTCCACACTACAGTCAGAGCAATCCCTTTAAACCCATAAATGTGATCAAATCATCCCTTGCTTAAAACTCATCGGGTATGCAAAGTTCTCAGGTAAGACCTAACTTTTCCTGGTCCTGCACCTGGTTTGTTGAACACAAAGCAGCTTGAAAAAACCTGCTGTTTCTTTTGCTGTAATGCCCTGTCCTCCTTCCCCAGTTTTTTGTTTTTGTTTTTTCGTTCTCTCCTTTTGGATTTCAGCTCCTGCCCTTTTCCTGGGGGAATTCCTTGATCACCCTCCTTCACTAGGTCAGGGTACTCTTTCCCTCCCCTCTTCCACTTTCCCCTCCTACCACTTGTCACAATTGGCACTATAGTATCACAGGGATCTGTGAAGCTGTATTCTGTTTCTACCAATAGAGAATGAACCCATGAAGGTATTATCAGATTTCTGCAGTGACTGTCAGCGCCTGGCATCTACAGCTCAATACTTCAGCCATCAATTTCAATAACAAATCCATAAGGAAGCAACCGTCCTCTCCCGCACCGAGGCCAAGCCGTAGTGGAGAATCAGAGCGATTCTACGGCTGTGGCTGCCAGTCCTCAACCCTCTCCCTAGCGGTCCCACTGAGAGGTCCTCAATTCCCAGGGAAGACGCTCAGGGACACCACCCCCCAGCTTGCGTGAGGGGAGGGTCGGCTCCAGCCCCGGGAGCGGCAGCCGCCCCGGCGTCCGCCTGGGGCGGGGGCGGGGCCGGTCGGAACGTCACTTCCGGTGTACACAGCCGGTCCGGGCGGTGTGCTGGGGGTCGGAGCGCGTCGCAGGTGAGGAACCGGCGCGAGCGGGCGCGGGCGGGCGCAGGCAGGCGGGGTCGGACGGTGGGCGGTGGGTTGTGGGAAGTGGCCGGGGCTGGTGGCTGGACGAGCTCGCGGGGCGCCATTCCGCTCGGGACCGCAGGGCTCGGGCCCTTGGGCGCCCACCCCCTTGCCCGCCCGCTGTGGAGGACGCCGGGCTCTGCGGGCGCTGGCCGGGTGGACGGAAGCCCGGAGGGGCCTCCTGGCGCGTGCCTGGGACTGGGGTCGCAGCGGGGAGCTGGAGGACGCGGGACGGGAGGGGAGGAACGGCGCTGGTCAGGCGAGGGAGGGGGACGGTCCCTTGGGACGCCGGGGCCCGGGAGGTCCGGCTGGTGCTGGTAACCGCTCCCGGAAGCTCGCGGAGCAGTCCGCGAAGGGACAGAGGCCTGTTGGCACAGGCGGCGGGGGTCCTCTGGTGTTGGTGGGGGATGCGGCCCTCCTGCCGCCCCGCGGCTGTCTGGCCGGCGGTGCGCACCTACCCAGTCGTGCCGGCCCGCGGAGGAACGTGATTTTCCGGCCCTGCTGAGCCTGTTGGCGCAATGGGGCTAAGGGAGGGTCCGTGGGGACCCAGGAGGGCCGGGGTTGAGGATGAAGGACCCACGCCCGTGGGGAGCGCAGGGTCAGGGGTGTGTCTTCCTGCTCCGCGCGGTGCGACGAAAAACGCGTGCCTGGTTGGCATGATAAGAATTTTGTTTATACTCCTTACAAAATTTGTCAGAGAAACATTCTGCTTGGGGAGCTTGGGGAGCCCCAAATTTGAAAGTAGCTTGTTTCTGCCCCTCATCCTCATTATAAGAGAAATTTATTCATCTCGACTTGTAAAATACTTAAGACAGTACAAAAAGTGTAAGGGAGGAAATGACAGTCATCCACCAGCCTACCATTCAGTGACAACCACAGCTAACATTTTGGTGATATCAGTAAATAGAGATATATAAAAATAACTTTTATGGACTTCATAGTATACCATTATATACCATATTTTCATCAGACCCTACTGATGAGCATTTATTTATTTTCGGCACAGGGACTTGAACCCAGGGGATGTCTACCACCGTTTCATCCCCAAACCCCCTCCATCCCTTTTTTTTGAGGCAGTGGTCTCTCCTTGTTGCTCAGGGCCTTGCCAAGTGGCTAAAGCTGGCCTTGAACTTGCAATCCTCCTGGAATCCTTGCTGGAATTACAGGCCTGCACCGCTGCCAGGCCTGGCCTGATGGACATTTAGAATTATTTCCAGTTTGCCACAAAATGATTCTGCCAAAAGGATTTGTCTGATTATTGTCTTGGGATAAATTTACAACTGGGGATTAAAAGTAACATTAAAAAATAAATACTAAATATTTTTGTTGATATATTTGGAAAATTTGTCCCTATTCCAGTGTTAGAAAAAATTCTATTCACCTTTGCTTCTCATCATTTTATTTACTTTTGGTTATTTAATCTACTTAGAACTTATTTTTGGTTTAAGATATAAAACATTTCCTGAATGGCTAGTCAGTTGTTCCAGTTTTATTGAATAAGCCATAACCATTTTGTCTTCTTGTATTTTAGGTTTAAAGTTCTAAGTATGTATTTGTGAAGGTCTACTTACAGATTTTTGTGTATAATCAAATGTTTTTATCTGCCTTGAAAAATGCCATAATTTTTTATTTTCACAGCATCTTTTTAAAAAAATCATTTTTCTTTATATTCCAAGGAATATTTCATGTTTGAGATTCTTTTAAAAAATGTACATTTTAAAGGCAAAAGTTTATTTTATTGCTGTTTCATTTACTTTTTTACTGACAAGATAACAAACTACATATGAAGAGTGCAGGTTTGTTGTGGCAACTTTTCAGTCTGGCATTTGAGATTCTAATCTTCCTCTATTTTTGCACATGAATACGTAGGTTAGATTGGAGACCAAGATAGAAAAGTTCTCAGATTCCCTTGGCAAGCCTAGATTTTTCAATCTAAAATTATCTCTAGATTTTTGGAAGACAGCATACTTTAAGCATCCTTAAAAAAATAAATAAGTTGCACATGATTCTGCAAAATTTTTTTACTAAATGTTTATTCTTTTGAAAATCTGAAGCCTAATACATAAGGAACTGGATACCCAGTGGATCTTCTAAATCTCTAGGAAAATAATTGAATTTGAGCTAGCAGGCTGCAACATCCCATGTATTGAGTGTCCACTCTCTCACTTTCCCTCCTGTGACTTTTTGCCTTTAGTGGAAAATGATGACCTTCCTATGTGGACAAAGAATACTAGTTTGATTAAGAAATAGCTTTGTTTTGGAGTTAAGGAAAAGAGACTGCCGTTTTCTCTTAGAACCTGAAGTGTTAGGAGTTGGGCTTCAAGCGTGTCCTTTCTCTGTTGAAACTGTCCTTTTGAGGATCCCCTAATTGATAGATGCAGTGGTCATTGCCTACTCATTTCCTTTGACTGTAAATATTGGCATGATGAGCCATTCTTTCTGTCCTGAACCAGCCTGGCTCTTGGTTGGCCTTTTTGGAGCTATTGTGGTCATTTTCTTAAGTTTATGACTGCTTTTTCACTTGTCTTTGCTGCTGCTGTACTTATTCCAGCTGTCTAGGGGCTTTTTATGAGGCTTGGCTTCATTCTTCTTCCCCCACCTCCCCATATATGCTCCTTCCCACGCATCCTATATGTGATTCCACATAGAGAACCGTCTTGCTCCCTACCTCTTCCACTTGCTGACCCCCAACTCAGACTTTTCTGCAGGTTAGTTCTTTGTTTTCCAGTTTCCTTGACATGTTCCTAAAGCCATACTTTCTCCAGGTGTTGGAGCCCTTCATCATTTCTCAAGGTGGCCTGTCCTTCATGACTCTAAGGTTCTTATTAGCTGATATATCATGTCTTATCTTCCTTATTGATTCAGGTTGCATTTACTATTTGTATTCTATTTGTACACCTTAATTTATACTTTTTTTTCTAAGGGACTTCAGATATAATCTGGTCCTACTCTGGATGAAAGAGGAGACCCAGTGAATTTAGTTACAAATTTTGTTAGCTCCTATTGATGAAGTACTTCTAGTATAGGCCACTCACTTCACTGCAGGATCAGAATTCAGAGCTGAAAGGCACAGCCTGGGCAAGAACGTCAAATAAGCAGTTGCCAGAAAATTCCCTAAGTACATAGAAGGGGAGACACTGGAACAGTTCTGCCAGGTTTCAGGAATCTTGACTGTCTTGTTCACTGCTTTTATCTCCAGGGTCTACAACACAGTGTCCTGGAAATGATTAAGTATTTGCTGAATGAATGAATGATCATCTGAAAATAAAATAAAAAAATACAAATAAACTATAGAAAAGGTATAAGGCCAAGAGACATTTTTGCAAATATAGTTTAGAGAATTTCAGGGAAAACTTTAAATTCAACCAAACTGACCCAGCTATAACCCCAGGAAGGCATGATTGGAATGTGTTTGTAGCCAGAAAGCTCAAACTTAATTTTGTATCCTCAGAAGAAAGATTTGTATTTCTAGGAGAGGGTTCAGATGATGTCTGTGGAAATTGGGGTGGATAGTGTGTCTGTAACACTATCTGGGAGCCCTGACCAGAGAAGCTTACTGCAGTCCTCTATAGAGCCTCTGCAGTACCCAATGGATGAATGTGTCCCTGTTGATGCCTTTAGCTGGGAGGGTCTTTTCTTTTGCTTAACTTCTGTTCTCCTAATACCCTCTGATTAGCTCTGGATTTTATGTGGAAATTTCTTGCCAAAGAGAGAATGTGAATTGTTGAGAACTCTGTATCCATTTGCTTGGATTAGATCCTGATCTTGGGATGCTGGGTTTCCTATACGTAGAATGGGGAAACCTTTCCCTCAGTGCCATGAGGTCTTTGAACACACTGCCTGGCCTGGTAGGTGTTCAACAAGTGTTAGCTCTTTATAAACTTAGTAACTGGCTTTCTGGCTAATACGTCACTCGTCTTTGAGCTCACATGGCCTAAATCAGTCCCCCTGAAACTGCTTGTTCTTGGGTACATGAACACAACTGATCACCATACAGTGGGAAGTGATGACAGACTTTTCCCAAACTGCCCACAAGGGAATCCAGCCTGCAGTTTTCAGGGAATAATACTTCCTGGGGAAGGCTGAGTACTATGGGAAAAAGTTAGCCCTTCCCGGGTGTGGTGTCATACACCTGTAATCCCAGTTATTCAGGACAATCACAAGTTTGAGGCCAACCTTCTCAACCAAGTGAGACCCTGTCTCAAAATAAAAAAAAAAAAAAAAAAAGAGGGATAAGGATGTAGCTCCTGGGTTCAATTCCCAGTATTGTTCCCCCACCTGACCCTCCCCTCAAAAAAGTGAGTCTAGCACCATAGAAGGGGAGATGACACTTGGGTAGGACCATGACATGTACAAAGAGGTAGAGATGAGCAAGCATAAGGTATGTGATGAGTAAAATATATCTAACTTAGTGGACACTGACAATACTTCAGGTACTAAGCTAAGCCTTAGTCTCTGTGCTAACCAGGTCAGGTGCTAAGTGCTTTGTGTGTATTACCTTGTTTAGTTTTCACAACAACCCTGTGATGCAGGTACTTGCTGTTACAGAAATGACATGTTGAACGTCACCTTATTCAACCTGCATGCTGCTATAAGACTAACTTGATGTCTTTTATATATTGAAAAGCTTTGTGATCTGGTTCCTGATGATGTCCAAAGCCCACAAAGATCCTGTGACTTGAAACCATCTTGGGTTAAGATGTAAAAATATGTATTTCTTAGAATTTAATTAAAGCAGCATACATGCAGATATGGATTGAGCTCGAGAAGTATCATTTAGTGAAAAGAGCAAGGTGCAGAAAGATGTGCACATGTGCCCATTGTGTAAAGAAATAAAGAAGAAATATATAGAAAGCACATGAAACTGGTTTCTAAGTGCAGAAAAAATTTCTGGAATGATAGAAAAGAAGTGATTGCCTTTGGGATGAGTTCCCAGAAAACCGGGCTGTTAAACTGGCTTGCTTTTTCTTGCATACCATTTTGTATGGTATAGATATTTTTCACTATGTATATTGTTGTGATTTAAAAATTAATTTTAAGCTGGGCATGAGGCACATGCCTGTAATCCCAGCTATTTGGGAGGCTGAGGCAGGAAGATAATAAGTTTAAGGCCAACCTTGGCAAGTTAGTGAGACCCTGTCTTGGGAAAAAAAAAAATGGGCTGAGGATGTAACTCAGTGGTAAGCACCCCTGGGTTTAATCCTCAGCACCAAAAACCAAACCCAAACAAAAGAATGAGCAAAAAAATTTAATAAATGAAAACATAAATGTATGTGATGTACAGTCACATAGGGAGGGGACAAAAAGAAAGTACAACCAAACTGCTTGGATTCAAGTTTTGCTTCTACCATTTAACTAGTCACTAACCTCTGAGTCCCAAAACTTCTAGTCTCCATTTACTTGATTTGAAAATGAGGGAGGTAATATTGCCTATCTCCTGAGGTTAAAGTTAGGCTTTAATGAGTCCATATTTGTAAAGACCTTAGAATGATTCTGGCGGGAATATGTTTTTTGTTGCTGTGGCCGTGGACTGCACTACAGTATATGTGAAGATGTGTCCAGCCTCTCTTTCTCATTCTTTTTTTTTTTTTTTTGGGGGGGGGGGGCTTGAACCTTGGGGCACTCGGCCACTGAGCCACATCCCCAGCCCTGTTTTGTATTTTATTTAGAGACAGGGTTTCACTGAGTTGCTTAGGGCCTCGCTAAGTTGCTGAGGCTGGCTTTGAATTTGCAATCCTCCTGCCTCAGCCTCCCAAGGGCTGGAATTACAGGTGTGCGCAACTGCGCCCGGCTATTTCTCATTCTTATAGTTCATTTGGAGAGAAAGACATAGAGTTACTGACAGGCAGTGGCAGCAGAGGCTGCAGGGGCTCAGGAAGAGCTCCAGGAACAGCACTTTGGTGACCTAAGCATGATGCTCATCAAAATCATGGATCTTAAATATGGGTAACTTCTGGAAAAAGTGAAACAAGAGGGAAAGGACACAAAGTGTCTTTTTCTAAGGCCCAGATAGCTTGAGGCAGAAGAGTCAGAAACAATAAAGAGCATTGAGGGAGCCTGAAACTGGGATATGCAGTGTGATGACATGTCAGTCATATGTCAGTTTTTCCTGAGCATATATAAGATGATATGATTTATTTATTTATTTATTTATTTTTTGAACCAGGGATTGAACTCAGGGACACGCCACCACTGAGCCACTTCCCCAGCCCTATTTTGTATTTTTTTATTTAGAGACAGGGTCTCACTGAGTTGCTTAGGGCCTCGCTAAGTTGCTGAGGCTGGCTTTGAACCCGCGATCCTCCTGACTCAGCTTCCCAAGTCGCTTGGATTACAGGCGTGCGCCACCACACCCGGCTCCTTTTTTGTATTTTATTTAGAGACAGGTTCTCACTGAGTTGCTTAGGGCTTCCCTCAATTGCTGAGGCTGGCTTTGAACTCACGATCCTTCTGTCTCAGTCTCCCAAACTGCTGGGATTACAGGTGTGCACCACTATGCCCAGCCTTTACCTTGATTTTTGAAATGACAGTAAGGTGTTCTTGTGTAGTTTATTTAATGAACCCCTTAGTACAGGACAGGTGAGTTACTTCTTGGTTGATGCTTCTAGACAAGCTTTTTCTTTTCTTTTTTCTTTCTTTTTTCTTTTTTTGGTACTGGGGATTGAACCCAGGGACACTCCACCATTGAGCCACATCCCCAGCCCTATTTTGTATTTTATTTAGAGACAGGGTCTCACTGGGTTGCTTAGGGCCTCACTAAGTTGCTGAGGCTGGCTTTGAACTCGCAATCTCCTGCCTCGGCCTCCCAAGTGCTTTTTCTTTTTCTTTTTCTTTTCTTTCCTGGGTACCAGGGATTGCATTTAGGGGGACTTGACTACTGAGCCACATTCCAGCCCTCTTTTGTATTTTATTTAGAGATGGGCTCACTGAGTTGCTTAGCACCTCACTTTTGCTGAGGCTGGCTTTGAAGTCATGATCATCCTGCTTCAGTTTCCCAAGCCACCAGGATTATAGGCATGTGCCACTGTGCCTGGCTCATGCACCCAGCTCAGTGGGTGTTCTTATCACAGACCTCTTCATCTGCTATGAATCTACCCCCTTGTCCCCCACCACCTGGGATTGAACCCAGGATCTCATGCATGTCAGGCAAGCACTCTACCATGGGCTTAGATCTCCAGCCCTTACTATGAATGTCTTTCTAAGATTCATTCCTAGATATAGTGTTGCTCTTTTTTTTTTTTAAACTGTTTTTTACTGTGTCTGGGCCACTGGCAGTAAATGCATTTTCCGATTGGCAGTTGTAAAGATTCATTTTCAAATTAAAAATGATTTAGTAAGAGGGTAATTATTACTAGAGAACAGGAATACCCAAGTCTTCCCCCACCCCCTGCCCTGGTCCCAGAGGCAGATACATACACATGAGGACAGAGGCAGAAGAGGTTGGCTTGGCTCCCAGGCTTGGGTGCCCCAGGCTCTAGTGACGTAGGCAGGGAGAGGCCAAAGTGGGCCTTTTCAACTCACAAGGACCCGTGCTGTCCCTGGGTCTTAAGATAGGAATGCACTTTATCCTTGTACTTAAGTAACTTTGTCATGTACTTTGTATTTTGAGGTGACTGATCTCCCTCTTCAGTTATGTCACCATGTTCTTCTCTCTACCTTGGGGCTGAAGGAGGAGGGACTGGTGGTCAGGAAAATGGGAGGAGCCATGACCTTTTTCTCTGGAGCATACTGGGTATCGATACTTTTTAGTTCATTGCCTGGACTTTGGGAATTGGGAGCTGCAGGAAAGTAAGTTCTGTTTCTGGAAGCTGTAACTGTGGTATGGCAGGATGGGGGTGTTTTGACTACTAGTAGACTAAAGTGAAGAATTGAAGTGGAAGACAAAGTGTTACCCTCTGACTAATGCATACCCTCTTTCAGAGTGGTAGCTTCCAGTTACTGAATCTCAGGGTTTGCCAAGTGCTGTGCTTTGTGGATTTAATCCTCACCAAAGTACTGAAGAAACTGAAGCACAAGAATCCAGGTGACTTAACTGGGTGTGGTGGCACATGCCTGTAATCTCAGCTTCTCCGGAGACTGAGGCAGGAGGATTGTAAGTTGGAGGCAATTTAGTGCCTAACATGGGCAATTTAGTAAGACCCTGTCTTAAAGTAAAATGAAAAGGGCTGGGGATGAAGTTCTGTGGTAGAGTACTTGCCTATTCTTGTGAGGTCCTGGGTTCTCTCCCTGGTAGTGAAAAAAAAAATTTTTTTTTTCAAGTGACTTGCTTAAGGTTATAAAGTTAGCAAGTGCCACTCATTTATCTGATAGTAAAATTTACTGAGAGCAGAAATTCACATCTAGGTCACTCTGATTCCCTGACCCATAATGGATTAAACTGCTGCACTTTAGCAGTGCCTCATTTCTATGAAGTTTCTTCTTTGTATTAGAGCATCTTCCTGAAAAGATAGGGGCCTGAATAGTTTTTTTTTTTTTCTCATTAGATTATAAGCTGTACCATTGCATCCCTGATGCTGGAGCGGTGCTGTGCGCATAATAGGACCTCATCGAATGTTTGAGGATTTGAAGGCTCATGGTCCAGATAATTGGCAGAGCTGGAAGATATACTGGAGGTTAACCACCTCCAGCCTCTCTGAGGCTGCCTTCCTTGTCTAGTGGATGGATAGTGAGGAGGCTTCTAACATTTCCACTTTTCTAAGGGTTTGGCCTGCTGAAATGTTTGTGGAGAAGAATAGGCTCCCTAGTTGTGACTCTGGCTTGCTGGTCTTTTTGATAAATGAGAGGGCTTTCTGTATGTGCACAATTGGAGTTAGTGTTCCCAGTTTGGAGAAGGAAACCACTATCATTCTTCATTGATAAAAGTGTTCTTCACTACCTTACATTTTCAGAAATGGTCTTGAATCTGGAATTTATCAAAATTTATGTAATTCCTCTCCATAATAAGAAAAATAATTTCCAACGTAGTTTGATTTACTTCTCTGTATAAGTTTCTGGAGAAGTATTTGTTTTTCCCTTTTGAGGTTAATTTTGAATAGGTTACACACTGCAAAATTGTTCAGAATGAGTAGCAGTATTGAATTTAGTTTTGTTTTTCTTTTTTGGGGGGTGGTTCCAGGGATTGAACTCAGGGGCACTTGACCACCAGCCACATCCCCAGACCTATTTTGTATTTTATTTAGAGACAGGGTCTCACTGAGTTGCTTAGCACCTTGCTGTTGCTGAGGCTGGCTTTGAGCTCGTGATCCTCCTGCCTCAGCTTCCTGAGCTGCTGGGATTACAAACATGTGCCACTGTGCCCAGCTGAATTTTTTAATTTTCTTTCTTTCTTTCTTTCTTTTTTTTTTTTGGAACCAGGGATTGAACTCAGGGGCACTCAGCCACTGAGCCACATCCCCAGCCCTATTTTGTATTTTATTTAGAGACAGGGTCTCACTGAGTTGCTTAGGGCCTCGCTAAGTTGCTGAGGCTGGCTTTGAACTCGCAATCCTCCTGCCTCAGCCTCCAAATTGCTGGGATTACAGGTGTGCGCCACCATGCCTGGCTCATGAATTTTGTTTTCTTAAGTAACTTTCTAATGGATACAGTTAGATTTCACTAGACCAACTTTCTTTTACAAGTTTTAAAACTTCTTGTGGATGTGATATTGTGAAATTCCCATTTGGTTTTCTTCCCTGTTGCCTGGCAATACAACTCCTAAAATCCTTGGAACCTCCAGAGTAATAAATATCTTTTTTTGTATACTAATAAATTGACTGTTGGTTGGCAGCCCCTAGGGGGCTTCAGGGTGGAGGCTTATCACCTGAAAAACCAAGGCAGCATCATAGAGTTGGAACTTTCAGCCCACCCCACAACCTCTGGGAGGGGAGAGGGACTGAAAGTTGAACTGATCACCAGTGGCCAGTGATTTAATCAGTCATGCCTACATAATGAAACCTTCTTGAATACCTGACAGAACAGGGTTCAGAGAGCTTCTGGATAGCTGGACTGATGAAGGTTTCTGGGGGATGGGTGCCCAGGAGGGCTTGGATGCTCTTACCTCTTTTCATATGCCTTGTCTTATGCGTATCTTCAAATGTATACTTTGTAATACCTTTTACAGTAAACTGGTAAATGTTATCCAATTGTTTCCCTGAATTCTGTGAACCACTCTAGCAAACTCATGGAATTCAAGGAAGGGGTTGAAGGAACCCTGATTTATAGCTGGTCGATGAAAAACACAGGTAAAACAACCTGAAGTTTCAATTGACATCAGAAGCTGGGGACAGTTAAGTGACTGAGCCTTTAACTGTGGGATCTGATGCTATCTTCAGATAGACAGTGTCAGAGTTGAATTAGAGAACCCCAGCTGATGTCCTCTGGAGAATCTATAGAATTGCTTGGTTACTTGATGTGTTGTGAAAACTGCCCCCACATTTGGTGTCAGAAGTCTGTTGTGAAACTGTGGGAATAACTTTTTAGTCCTGTATTCTCAGATTATATAACTGGACTTTTTCATACCATACCACACTGTAACAAAAATAAACTACAGCTTCTTAATAGATGTAGATTGTTGCATTTTTAAAAATTGGGTCTGAAGAAATTAACTTCAGTGCTTTGTAATTAAAAAAACAAAGTAACTTTTTCTGACCCCCTGATTTACACTTGATTTTGCATTAGCAGCACAATTTGTTTTCATAGCACTTGGGTGAATTTGATATGAAAAATGTTAATGGTTCAAGACCATTTTAATTTAAGGATAAAAACTTCATTTTATCTTAGCAAACATTTTCAGAAGTTTAAGAGCCAAATTTGTCCATTTTTTGGTTTTATGTAATGGAGAATGTGTGTAGACAAAACTTTTTTCTTCTCAAGGATTCACTCTTTTCTCCTTTTGAAGATTTTTATTTAACAAAGATTCTTTTGCTTTACAGTGTTTCTCTAGTAAAAATACTTCAGGGCTGGGATGTAGCTCAGTTGGTAAAGTGCTCACCTCACAAACACTACACCCTGGGTTCAATCCCCAGCATTGCAAAAAATAAAAAATAAATAAAAAGTTCTAATACTGCTAGTTTTCCTATGGCAACAGCAGGTTTTTGAAGTTAATGTTTTTGTTTGTTTTGTTTTGTTTTTAATACTGGGAATTGGTTTCAGGAACACTATACCACTGAGCTACCTCCCCAGCCCTTTTTATTTAATTTAATTTATACATTTATTTAATTTGGTACTGGGGATTGAACCTAAGGGTGCTATTACCACTGAGTTATATCCCCAGCTCTTTTTATATTTTGAAATAGGGTCTTAGTAAGTTGCCCATGCTGATCTTGAACTTGTGATCTTGCCTCAGCCTCCAAAGTTGCTGGGATTACAGACAGGCCTGTGCCACCACACTTGGACTGTTTTTATTTTTTATTTTGAAACAGTCCTACTAAATTTCCCCAGCTGGCCTCAAACTTGAGCTCTTCCTTTCTTAACCTCCTGAGGAGCTGGGGTTGCCATTGTGTGCCACTTGTACCCAGCTCTGAAAATTAGTGTTTAAACTTCATAAAAAGACTAAGCATCGGTCTTAGAATATAGAATATGGTATCATTTTGTTATCAGAAAATTAGATAGATAGCTCTACATCTGTTCTCAACAGGATGAAGTAATTTTGGCTTTTTTTTTCCCATTGGATGTTAACTCTCTTTGTGTCAAATTGAATGTGTGGTGATTACTACCCATTTCGTTTACTTTTCTACTACTTATGTAGTGGTTTTAAAAAATAAACTAGGCTCCGATCCCACTCCCTCTACTTTAAAAAAAAACCCTCTCAATTTAAACAAAATTAAACCTGTTCTTCATCTATGTCTATGTGGCTGTTTAAAACATTTGGCCTTTTTTTTTTTTGAAAGTGAATTTCAGTTCTGTTGACTTTGTGGTTAGAAGTTTTTCTTCTGCTTAAATGAAATGATCAGTTGTTTATAAATTACCAAATACAAAAGCTCTTTAGAACTGCTAATGATAACTTGCTTTGGTTTTGTACAGGAATGCCATATTTTGTGGTAATAAATTGTCATAGGCAAATGTCAGCACAGAGGCCGGCAAGTGTCTCTGTGTGTATGCATTTTGTTCCATGGTTAGGCTGGTAGCTCCTTGTGAGCAAGTGCTGTCTTGTTTTTTTGCTGTATCTTGGTGCCTAGAACATTGAGGCTGAACTCACTGGGCTGTCCCATGTTGGTGGGTGTAGAAGCATTTTTATTTTGCGATGCTGGGGAATGAACCCAGGGCCTCATGTAAGCTAGGCAAGTGCTCTACCACTGCACTACATCCTCAGCCAGCATCTTTATTTTAACTATCACAGGTTCTAGCCTTGATTATAATTTTTATTTAATAAATTTTTTTGTATCTACTTGAGGTTTTATAACTCAATAGAGGGTACATGGACTTCACATTTTGTCATCTAATCATTTAACAACTCTTTGTTTTGACAGTTTTAATAGCCACTTCTTGGGTAGAAAAAACAGATTAATCTTGGCCTCCCTAAAATGTTTTCATTTGACCATTTTTACACTGATAGGACTAATATTTTGGGAGTTTTTGCATGAGTATTAAGTATTAAAATGCTTCAGTATTAATTCCTAGGAAGCCATTTCTGTAGGTAGTGTCCAGTTTTTCTTTTGGAGCTATCTCCCAGGCACAGAAATAGTCTGGGGCTTGGTGGACCCTGAAGTGCCACTTCCTTTCCTCTGGCCTTGGCTTTCTTCATTCTTGCCTTTCCATTTTGATGTTTTAATGATACCTCCCTGCTCAGGGATTTGTGTTCAGGAAGCTAGGCGGTGATTACTTTTGTTTCTGCTTTGTGAATTTCCTCCCCCACTTCCTATTTTTACTGTAGTTACACAGGAAATGAGGCGGCTCCTGGCTGGCTGCTGCTAGGCACTGATTTTAGGTGGTGGAGGACAAGGGCTTAGGGTCTGAGCCATGTACAGCATTTTCTACCTTTGTCTTTTCACTACCTTCTTCCTCTTGGAGTCATGGGAATATTTAGTGATGTGTTGAGATGATGTCTTGACCTCCTCAGTCCTGGGTGGGGAGTGGTTGCTGCTTAGCTGAAGGACAGAATTTTTGTGAAATAGGTGAGGGCTTTTGTTCAGTGGTAATAGTACCAGTGGAATGTTGTGGCCCTTTGACCCAGTTCTTGTCATGGGTGAACAGTGAACACTTTGGCAGGAGCAAAGGGTATGTTGAAGGGACAAGATGTGCTGCCGGTAAGGCTGGGAAGGTGGATACTGGGTACTTTTTGACTTCGAAGTTGACTGAGGAACCCCTTCTGCTCCGGGGGTCTATAATAAGGGCCTCAGCCTATGACCCTCTCCTTCCTCTGAACTCATAGCATTTGTTTTTGAAACCATTTAATTAACATTTACCCAGCTCTTTTCCAAAGATACTCCTTAGCTTTTATATTTTTTATTTTTTTAGTTGTTGGTGGGCATAATACCTTTATTTTATTTATTTTTATGTGGTGCTGAGGATCAAACCCAGCATCTCACATGTGCTAGGCGAGCACTCTACCACTGAGCCACAACCCCAGCCCTCCTTAACTGTCTTATGAACTCTTCCTAGCTTAGTTTATGGGGGAAGTTTTGTAGTGTTTTCCCAGAAAGAAGTAACTCTTTTTTTTTTTTTTTTTTTTGAAACAGGGATTGAACTCAGGGACACTCGGCCACTGAGCCACATCCCCAGCCCTATTTTGTATTTTATTTAGAGACAGGGTCTCACTGAGTTGCTTAGGGCCTCGCTAAGTTGCTGAGGCTGGCTTTGAACTCATAATCCTCCTGTCTCAGCCTCCCAAGTGCTGGGATTACAGGCGTGCGCCCCCGCGCCTGGCTAGTAGCAGCACTCTTGACATTTTAGGGTGGATAATTTTGTGGGGAGTGCTTGTTAGGGTGTTTAGCAGCATTTATGGCCTCTACTGGATGCCACTAGCACTTCCCCACTTGTGACAAGTAAAATGTCTCCAGACATTGCCAAATGCTGGGAGGATAGGAAAGCAGAATCATCCTTTTCCTTACTTTTTGAGAACCACTGTGTTAAAGTATTAAATGCTGAATTATTAATTTTGTAAAATGGAATAATGTAGAATGTTTGGTTCCTTGAAATTGGAGCCATTTATTAGTTTCTATTTCGGTATCTGACATTTCATAATCTTTAGTTTGCTACTTGGATTTTGCCATTCTCTTTTTTTAATTAAAAAATTTTTTTGGGATTGGCTGATCTCACTTAGCATAACAGTTTCCAACATCATCCATTTACCTACAAATGTCATAATTTTATTCTTCCTTATAGCTGAGTAATATTCCATTGTGTATATATACCACAGTTTCTTCATCCATTCATCCACTGAAGGGCATCTAGGTTGGTTCCACAATCTAGCTATTGTGAATTGAGCAGCTATGAACATTGATGTGGCTGCATCACTGAGGCAATCTGATTTTAAGTCCTTTGGGTATAAGCCAAGGAGTGGGATAGCAGGGTCAAATGGTGGATCCATTCCAAGTTTTCTAAGGAATCTCCACACTGCTTTCCAGAGTGGCTGTACCAATTTGCACTCCCACCAGCAATGTAAGAGTGTACCCTTTTCCCCACATCCTCGCCAACACCTGTTGTTGCCTGTGTTCTTGATAAAAGACATTCTAAT
>JAJEJO010004754.1:19863-94118 GCA_020662805.1 Glaucomys volans
GGGTGGGGGGTAAAATTAATAACAGAGTGTGTGACAGATACCATTGCCCTGTGTAAATGCATGAACGCACAGATGGTGTGACTCTACTTTGTGTACAACCAGTGAAACAATAGCTGTACTCCATTTGTGTTCAATAAAAAAAAAAAAAAAAAGCATATTTCCATGAAAAAAAAAAAAATTTTTTTTGTTGTTGTAGGTGGACATACTAGGCGAGTGCTCTACCACTGAGCCACAACCCCAACCCAGATTTTGCTCTTCTCTATCAGCTGGTGTTCAGGTGTATCTCCTGTTTGCTTTCATGGAAAGGGCTGGAGCCTGAGTGGTTGTCGGCTTGGCTCTATAGGAGACATTTCTCAATGCTTCTGTGCCTTGGGTGTGGGATGTAACTCAATGATAGAGCATTTGGCTGACATGTCTAAGACCCTGAGTTCCAAGTTCTCTTCAGCTTCTGTACCTTCATATTCCTTGCTCCAAAAGACTGGTTCCTTGGAAACTGAACAGTATAGATGTAAAGAGGAAATGAGAAGCATTTAGGCTAGAACAGTAACAGTAGAAACATTTATGAAGCAGTTGCTGCAGACCAGACCCTGGTGAGCAAGATTGGCAGAACTGAAAGTACAGGGTAGAAAGGGGAGGGAAGAAGACAGGGACCATCCGGGAGTTCAGGCTTCGGGTTGCATTTCTTTTAATCAAGTAAGGCAGTAAGTATAGCAGGAGAAGCAGGAAATGGAAGGGTAACAAGGCAAAATTTTGAAGGGCTGAGATGTCTCATGGATCTAGTCTCAGGAGGGGGTCCCATTGACAGGAGTGTTGAATTTGGGAATCATTAGTAATGGATATAGAATATGATCTTCTAAAGAGAGGTCACTTTTCATTGTTCCAACTCAACTTCCTGTCAGTTTCAAGAAGGATATAGCTTTCCATCATCTTCTAATTGTAATAAACTGAATATCATGGTCCAGATATGTGTATTTGACAGAGATGGAACAGTGCAGCGATGGAGAACTCAGCGTCTGGTGGTAGACTACTAGAACCCAAACCCAGCTCTGTTTGTGACTGCTACTTTAGCCTCGTAGTAAGACTTTAAGGAACTCAGTTAACCTCTTTAGATATTTCACCCACCTTACAAGATTGTTGTGAGAATTAAATTAGACACACATGTAAGTGCATTGCTCAGTGCCTGGCATTTAGTATACATGCAGTTAATGTCAGCTGTTTTTATTTTAGGGTTCTAGTTATCTCTGAAACTCCAAGTGTAATACTTGATGCATTGTAGATACTTAAAGAACGGTCCATTTTGTTTATTTAGGAGTACTGGAAGATGGCATGATCAGTAACTTTTTTTCTTCTTCTTGTTGTTTTAGCAGCGCTTGGTTTTTAACACTTAACTAGTGCCTTTGTGGGTGGGAAGGCTGACTGAATGTGGTGCAGAAATAACCATTAAGTAAATACTGTGGATGAACTAATCATTCAACTAGTATTTGTTGAATATTTACACTGTGCTTAGCACTCTTGAATATCTTGAATGAGCTCAGTGATCTGACGCTTGGAGATGGCAGGGAAACACTGAGGAAACAGTTGTGACACACTGTGTTACAGAACGGCAAAGTTAATGCCAACACAGGGCTGAAAACAGGGTGTTATGGTAGCACACAGACTGGGCCCTAGTGCAGAGTGGTTCCAAGAGGAAGTGACATCTAAGTTAGACGTCCAGGTGGCATGAGAGTAAGCCAAGAGAGCTTTCCAGCTGAAGGGAACCAACTATGTAGACTGATAGAGGAAAGGTGGTATGTGTCAGAAGTGGGTGGTGGTGGGCAAAACAAGGAGGGTGTGAGAAAGTTGGGAAGGACAGTGGTGAGCCATTACAGATTTTTTTCTTGCATTGGGAATTGAACCTGGGAGTGCTTAACCACTGAGCCACATGGTCAGCCTTTTTTTTTTTTTTTTTAGATCCAGCCCTTCTTATTTTTTATTTTGAGGTAGTTTTGAAGTTGCTTAGGGCCTTGCTAAGTTGCTGGGACTGACCTTGAACTCATGATCCTCCTGCCTCAACCTCTCAAGTTGCTGGAACTACATGCATACACCAGCATGCCCCGTCACCATTCCGGATATTAAGTAGGAGAGTGGCATAATCAGATTGGATTTACAGCAGTCACACAGCAACCAGAGGAGTGCAGGCATTTGGGAGACTTCTCTTGAGTTACCTTGGTGTGCAGGCAAGAGGTGAAGACAATCTGAGCTTTGATAATGGCAGTGATGACAGAAGGGAAAGGGCTGGAGTACTAATCAGGTAGGAAGGGGAAGACTAAGTGATTAATTGGATGTGAAGGAGAGTGAGGACTGGAGGCTTACTCCCAGGTTTCTGCCTTGTTCAAGGAGGTAGATGCTGATGCCATTCACAAAGACCAAAGGAATATTGGGAAACTTGGTTTTGGACATTTTATTTGGGGACCTGTCTAATAAGCAGTTGAGTATTTGGTGCTTGGAGAATAGGGCTAGAGTGGGATTGGGGAGTCTTCCCAGGGAGAATATTTTGATTTAAGAAACAGAACACAGAACCAGGTGTGGTGCACGCCTGTAATCCCAGAGGCTCTGGAGGCTGAGGCAGGAGGATCAAGAGTTCAAAGCCAGCCTCAGCAAAAGTGAGGCACTAAGCAACTCAGTGAGACCCTGTCTTTAAATAAAATACAAAATAGGACTGGGGATGTGGCTCAGTGGCCAAGTGCCCCTGAGTTCAATCCCTGGTTACCACCCCCCATTCCCCCTCCAAGAAAGAAACAGGACCCAGCACAGAGCTCTGAGGAACCATTGTACAAAAAGGAGGAATGGCTCAAAGGGGCAACTTAAGAATGGTCAGGAAGTAAGGAGGTGAGCTAGAACTAGCATCTTTTCAGTTTCGCTGTAACAGAGTTGCTTCACTTTCAAATGCGATAATGGATAAAGGGAGTCAAAAGAGTAAAATTCTAAGGAGGGATGAACAAAGGACTGAACCTTTCAGGCATTTTCTCTTGCCTGGATGGATATTTTTAATTCATGAATGATGAGAATAAAATTCTTAAAGCATTTTTCTAGAGTGCATGTCTAAATATGGTTTTAGTCTCAATTGAAAACATGGAAATGGTTGGGCTTTGAACTTCATCAACAATAACTTCACTAATCTGTCTGAAGAATTTCCTGTAGTGTCTCCACATTATCAAGACTAGATATTTGGGTTTACATTATTGTGGTTTGGACAGGAGTAGAACATTTTCTATGGATTTCTTTTTCTCGGAAGAGGGAATTGCTTGAGGAGTGGTTCATCTTTATATTTTTTGTAAGTTTTATTGAAATACAATTCATGTACCATACAGTTCCCTCATTTTTGGTATATAATTCAGTGGCTTTTAGTTTATTTGTAGTTATGTCACAACTAAGTGAAATTAATGTTAAAACATTCTCATCACTCCAAAAAGAAACCCTCTACCCATAGCAGTTACTTTTTATTTCTCCTTGTTAGCCTAGAGCTTTAGGCAGCCGTTAATGTTCTTTCTGTTTCAATGAATTTGCCTAATCTGAACATTTCATATTAATGGATGCATTGGCACTTCATTCCTCTTCAAGGATGAGTAGAGTTCCACTGTATGGCTATACTACAATTTGTTTGTTCATCTGTCAGTTAATATGACAGTTGAGTTGTTTTCAGTTTTGGGGTGTTATGAACAATACTCTGAATGTTCACATGCAGGTTTGGCATAGACATATGTTTTTCGTTTCTCTGGATATATGTATAGGAGTAGAATCTTTTGGTTGTGTGGTAATTCTTTGTTTAGCCATTTGAGGAACTGCCAGTCTGTTTTTCAAAGTGTCTGCACCATTTTACATTCCTATGAGCAGTGCATGAGGATTCAAGTTTCTCTACAACCTTGTCAATACTTGTTATTGTCTGCACTTGCTATTATAGCCATCCTAGTAGTTGTGAAGTGATATTTTGTGGTTTGTTTTATTTTTTTTGAGTACTGGAAACTTAACCTGGAGAATCTTTACCCCAGAACTACATTCCCCAGCCCTTTTAAAATTTTTTATTTTGAGGCAAGGAGGTCTTGCTAAGTTGCTGAGGCCAGCCTTGGACTTGAGATCCCTCTGCTTCAGCCTTCTGAGTTGCTGGGATTACAGGAATGCACCACCATGCCTGGTGTATCTTGTGGTTATGATTTGTATTTTCTTAATATTTAGTGTGCTTTCATGTGCTTTTTGGCACATCTTCTTTGGAGGGTTCATCTATATTTGATAATCAACTTTGGCAAGGTAAATTGAGTTGTAAATCCTGGAACTGCAAAAGAACAGAAGTATATTTTTGACTACAGAAATGAAGGGAAATTGTGTGTGTGTGTGTGTGTCTGTGCGCGAGTGCACACGTGTGTATTTATAGTGGAAGATTCCATAAACGAATTTGGAAATAATAAAGGACAGGCAGAGAAATAGCCAGCATTCTCCATTTACATCCAGCCCCAGCTTGAGAGGAGAGTGCTTTAGGATACCTGTGACCTTGGAAGTGGAGACCATGATTTGTTTTCCTCATGTTACTTTTTTGTTGTGTTTGTGTGGTACTGGGATAGAACCCAGGACCTCACAAGTGCTCTACCACTGAACTACATCCTTAGCCCCACATCACCTATCTTAAGACCACAGATAATTGCAACCACCGTCAGGTTTTTGCAGACCCATCACCTTCTAGGTGGAGAGGTGACTTTCACAGGAGCCATTTTCTTGGATTTGCAGGACAGTGCCACTCGAAAACTGTCAGTGACTCAATGGTGTCAGATTTCCAAAGAACCAGCACACTTATTGACTCTGGGAACCCAGCAATGAACAGGGCAATGCTGTCCTTAGGAGCTTATATGCCAACAAGTAAGTTGTACACAAGCAAATGAAGTGGTAAGATGATCACATTGTAGACATGAGATGATCCTAGTTTAGACAGTTTGACTAGGGATGGCTTCTCTGGCCCAGCACAGTGGTGCATGCCTATAATTCCAGTGAATCAAAAGACTGAGGCAGGATTGGACATTCAGGCATTCAGCAACTTAGTGGGGCCCTAAGCAACTTAGTGATGTGGCTCAATGGTTCAGTGCCCCTGGATTCAATCCCTAGTCCCTCCCCATCCCTCCAAAAAAAAAAAAAAAGAGAGAGAAAGATGGCTTATCTGGAGAGTGACACTTTTTCACGAGCTAAAAGAAAATAGGGAGGAACATCATGAGCAGGAGAGTAAGAGAGAGGCAAGAGCGTCCCAGATAGGGGCACCAGCATGTGGAAGAGCATGGTGTGCTAGAAGAACTGGAAGATGAGCAGTGCGGCTGGACAGTTATAAGCCCAAGGGTTAGAAGGCACAAAATGAAGCTGGATAGTGAGGCAGGTCATGGGGAAGAGTTTGATTTAATTATCAAGTGCCAGGGAACCCCACTGAGTGTAAATTACATGCAAAAAGGAGATTAAAAGACCTGGGGATGTACCTCAGGGGTGGAACACTTGCCTCACATGCCCAAGGCCCTGGGTTCAGTCCACATTCACTCACACACACACACACACACACACACACACACACACAGATGTTGAAAGGTTAGGAGAAAGGAATAAAAATGAAACTGGAGGACAAAGCTAGTAAATTTGCTCTGAAAAGCCTATTAAAACCATAACTCACCTACACTATAAGATCCTTGGTTTTTAAAATTGGTTATATCTGAACAAGGTTAAAAAGGCCTACAGAAAGTACTTAAATTTGGAGTTTATCTTTCATATTTCCTATAAATTGCTGCCTAGAGAGGGAGACTTGATTAGATTTTACTTAAATATTTTAGTGCTTCATAGATGGTACTGTGTACTTTGTATTTCATCACTATAATAATATAACAGCATTACATAATATAACGTAATTATATGTCTAGTTCTTCACTTTTATTAATACTGGAATTAATCAGTGGGTTCAGGTGTTATCAAGTCTGATTCCTTTATCATAAACTTCCTCATGAAATTTTCACCTAATGATTTTAACCATGATTGATAATCATTGACTAGATCCGCTGTTTCATTACGGTTGCAAAATGGTGGTTTTATTAGCATTTCATCTGTATTTAATAGCTAGTTTCTTTCTTTCTTTTTTAAAGAACTTTCCCAAGTGGAATATTTTACAAAACAGTATAAACAGGAAAGGGAGGATGATTGCTTGATATCCCCCCCCAATTTTCAGAATAATAGCTTAGTGCCTTAACTTCTCCAAAAATGAATTTTTCATATGATCTCATAATTTTTTATTGTGGAGGAGTACACATAACATAAAAGTTATCATTTCAACCATTTTTAAATATATAGTTCAGTGTCATTAAGTACATTCATAGTGTTGTTAAAACCATCACTACGCCTAACTCCAGAACTTCTTAGGCATCCCAAACTGAAATTCCTTACCACATCAGACAATAACTCCTTTATTTCTCCTTTCCCCAACCCCTGGCAACCTCTTTTCTACTTTTTGCATCTATGAATTTGACTATTTTAAGTACCTTATATGTTGGAATCATATACATTTGTTCTTATGTGTCTGACTTATTTTACTTAGCATAATGTCTCCAAGGTTCATGCATCTTGATGCATAGGTCAGAATTCCCTTCCTTTCTTTTTGAGGTACTGGGGGTTAAACCCAGGACCTTGTACATGTTAGACTCGTGCCCTACCACTGAGCTACATCCCCATTCCTTTTTTATTTTTATTTTTTTGTTTTGAGACAAGTTCTTTCTAAGTTGTGTAAGGTCCCTCTAAATTGTTGAGTCTGACCTTGAACTTTCAATCCTGCTGCCTCAGCCTCCCAAGTCACTGGGATTATAGGTGTGTGCCACCCCACCTGACTTCCCCTTACTTTTATATATTTTTTTTAGATATTGATAGACCTTTATTTTATTCACTTATTTAGATGTGGTGCTAAGAATCAAACCCAGTACCTCATACATGCTAGGCAAGTGCTCTACCACTGAGCCACAACCCCAGCCCTTTCCCCTTACTTTTTTTTTGGGGGGGGGGTACTGGGAATTGAACCCAGGGGCACTCCACCACTGAGCCACATCTCCAGCCCTATTTTGTATTTTATTTAGAGACAGGGTCTCATTGAGTTGCTTAGGGCTTCGCTAAGTTGCTGAGGCTGGCTTTGAACTTGCGATCCTCCTGCCTCAGCCTCCCAAGTGCTGGGATTACAGGCGTGTGCCACCGCGCCTGGCTCCCCTTACTTTTTAGTGATGAATAAATAATATTCCATTGTATGGATAAACCACATTTCTTTTTTCATCTTTTGATGGACTTTTGAGTTTTGTTTACACCTTTTAGCTATTACGAATAAGCTGCTGTGAACGTGGCTATACAAATATCTGTTCAAGTCCCTGCTTTTAGTTCTTTTGTGTACATACTCAGAAGTGTAATTGATGAATCTCAAAATAATCCTATTTACATTTTTTATATCAACGATTGTTTTTTATTGTTTGAAGTGGAAATTGCTGCTGAATTTGCAAAATTATTGTGGGTGTTGAAAAGATGTGACTTAACCTACTAAAATGTAATTTTCTGTTATTTTTTGAGAATTTTAGGTAGGATTAAAATTTATGAATACATTACTTCAATCTTAACAAGTCTTGGCTACACTGACTTCTGCGGTCTTTCACAATGTGTACTTATTTCCATGCAGCATGAATAGTGGATTCATAAATCGTGAATGTTTTTCCAGTGAAAATTCCTGTAAGAAAATATGGAAAAGAAATGTCCTTAAATGGATGGAACATATTTTAGCCCTTCGGGCAGATAAATAAGGGAAAAGCTTTTGAAAAACATCATACAACATTGGGAAGAATTTTATTTAAAAATAATAATAAACAGAATATAGCCAGCTGCTCGTGTGTACTTTTTAAACATTTTATTTCAGAGATGTTTAATCATATACATTAGAGCAAATGATATGATGAACCTCACATACCTATCACACAACTTCTGACAGTGTTTTGTGAAGCGATGTTATGTTCACTATCTTGACAATGACTCAGTAGATAGGTGTAACTACCTTCTCTGCACATTGTTTCTTTGCAAGATCCCATTTGAGAATGGTAGAACTTGAATAGGATTTCAGTTCTATGATATTCCTTGAATTCAGCCCTATCTAAAGGATTAACTCAGAAATACCAGATCTGTTAAGAACAAGGAAAAACCAGGCTGAGCATGGTGGCACTCACAGAGACTCGGGAATCTGAGACAGGATGATTGCAGGTTTGAGGCCAGCCTGCATAATTCGACAAGACCCTGTCTCAAAATAAAAAATAAAAAGGGCTGCAGATATATAGCTCAGTGGTAAAGTGCTCCTGGGTTCAATCCCAAATATTTAAAAATAAATGTGTGTGTGTGTGTGTGTGTGTGTGTGTGTATAATTTAAAAAATATAAATGAAAAGGGCCAGGGAAGTGGTTGAGTAGTAGAGAGCCTCTGGGTTTAATCCCTAGTATCAAAATAGCAACAACAAAAACCCCAAATAAGCTGTTTTTCATCTTTTTAAGGAGCTTGTTTTTTCTTCTCTCTGGAGAAGAACTCTAGCTTTGACTGTGGCACTTACGGGATCTTGTTAGAAATAATTATGCTACACACAGAACTTCTCACTGAATTGTCCAGCCAGCTCCTTGGTTCTCAGAAGTAGTAATTTATTTTGGTGTGTGTGGGGTTGCATTTCTGTGGGGTTTTTTGTTTTGTTTTGTTTTCGTTTTTGGTGTGCTGGGGATGGAACACAGGGCTTTGCACTGCTAGGCAAGCCCTCTACCACTGAGCTATACCCACTAGCTGTGGAAATGCTTTTCTGCTTATTTTTTTGGTACTGAGTACTGAACTCAGGGGCGCCTAAGTACTGAGCCACAACCCCAGGCTTTTTATTTTTATTTTGAGACAGAGTCTTGCTAAGTTGCTTAAGGCCTAAGTTGCTGAGGCTGGCCTCAAACTTGCTATCCTCCTGACTCAGCCTCCCAAGTCACTGGGATTACAGATGTGCACCACCATGCCGAGCTACTTTTCTGAATTCTTGAAGTGAACAGAAATATTGTTGAGAATACCTGAGTTTCACTAAGTGATGATTAGACAGGTGGTGGCTTCTGTCCTTGTCACTTTCAGCACATTTTGAACTGGCCACTTTAGTTCTCAAATTATTGTTTGCATCATAATCTCCTGAAGAACTTGTTAAAAATACACATTCTCTGCTCTACCACAAAGATTGATTCGTTAGGACTTGGTTGTACCCTTGGAATCAACACTTAAGTGTCATTCTAGTAAGAGTGGTATCCTGATTCAAATACCAGGGAAAGAAAAGGACTTGTTTTTCACTGGTGCCTTCTTTCTTTTCATCCTACTTTCAATAAGTTAAATGTTAGTTTGTTGTCTTGTGAAAAAAATTGCTGTTTCTGTTGTGTGTGTGATAGTGCTAGATACTGCACCCAGGACCTCTTGCATTTGAGGCAAATGCTCTACCACTGAGCTGCACTCAGCTGCTGGTTTCCATTCTTAACTACATGCTTGGTGGTGGTTATGACCACCTCTTGTATACTATTATATAAGACCTACAGGTTATCTTAGTTCCTGCTTGTTTTAACAGAGTACCATAGACTGGGTGACATAAACAACAGAACTTTGTTTCTCAGTTCTGAAGTCTAAAAGTCCAAGATCAGGTGTCATCATTATGGATCCTCATACATTGCAGGTAGGACTATAAAATTAGATGAGCACTCTGAACAGTTTAGCAGTTCCTCAAAAGATTAAATATGATATTACCATATGACCCACCAATTCAACTCCTGTGCATATATCCAAAAGAAAAAAAAAAAGTAGTAACACTCAAATGTCTATCAACTGATAAATGAATAAAAGAATACAAAGTACCTATGCAAAGGAATATTAATCGGGACAAAAAGGACTGAAGTTCTGATAAATGCTACAATGTGTATGAACCTTGAAAACAGTGGGCAAAGAGACAGAAGGCACATACAAGAGACCATATATATATGGGGCTGGGGTTGTGGCTCAGTGGTAGAGCTCTTGCCAGGCATGGTGGCGCACGCCTGTAATCCAAGCGACTTGGGAGCACAAGGACCTGGGTTCAATTCCCAGCACCACAAAAAAAAAAAAAAAAAATCCACCCTTTTAAGTATACAGTTCAATGGTTCTTAGTATATTCAGTGTTGTACCAGTATCATCATTATCTAATTTTGGGACAAGAAATCCCATACCTACTAGTCAAGGACTCCCCATTCTATAAATTTACTTTATATTTGCATGAATTGCCTATCCTGGATATTTTATATAATATATGGTCTCTTTTTTAAAAAATATTTTTTGTTGTTGTTGATGGACCCTTATTTGATTGATTGATTGATTGATTGATATGTGGTGCTGAGAATTGAACTCAGTGCCTGATATGCTAGGCAAGAGCTCTACCACTTTTTTTTTTTTTTTTTTTTTAACCGGGGATTGAACTCAGGGACACTCGGCCACTGAGCCACATCCCCAGCCCTATTTTGTATTTTATTTAGAGACAGGGTCTCACTGAGTTGCTTAGGGCCTCGCTAAGTTGCTGAGGCTGGCTTTGAACTCGCGATCCTCCTGACTCAGCCTCCCAAGTCGCTTGGATTACAGGCGTGCGCCACCACGCCTGGCAAGAGCTCTACCACTGAGCCACAACCCCAGCCCCATATATATATGGTCTCTTGTATGTGCCTTCTGTCTCTTTGCCCACTGTTTTCAAGGTTCATACACATTGTAGCATTTATCAGAACTTCAGTCCTTTTTGTCTCGATTAATATTCCTTTGCATAGGTACTTTGTATTCTTTTATTCATTTATCAGTTGATAGACATTTGAGTGTTACTACTTTTTAGCTATTATGAATAATGCTACTGTGAATGTTTGAATATAGGGTTTTTTTTTTTTATGGACTTGTTATTTATTTTTGCTGTACTGGGGATTGAACCCAAGGGCTTGCACATGCCAAGCAAGCACTCTACCACTGAATTACATTCCCAGCCTTTTTCATTTTTATGTTGAGACGGTGTCTTACAAAATTGCCCAGGCTAGCCTCAAACTTGTGATTCTCTTGCTTCAGTCACTCAAGTAATTGGGATTACAGAAGTGTGCCACTGTGCCTGGCATGTGTTTTTTTTTTTTTTTCTTTTCTTTTGGATATATGCACAAGAGTTGAATTGGTGGGTCATATGGTAATATCATATTTAATCTTTTGAGGAACTGCTAAACTGTTCAGAGTGCTCATCTAATTTTATAGTCCTACCTGCAATGTATGAGGATCCAATTTTTTTACATTTGCATTGATATTTGTCATTGTACATCTTTTGTATGTTTTTATTAGTGCATTATAGTTACACATAATAGTTGGGTTCATTTTGACAAAATCACGCATGCATGGAATATAATTTTCTCTATTTTCAGTCTCCAGTATCTCTTTCCTCCTCTTCTCCCCCACATATCCCCCCTCCCCATCCAAAATCCTTACTCCACTGAGCTTTTCCCTATCTATTTATTATTTTTATAAATTGGTAATTTATAGGTGTACATAAAGGTGGAATTCACCATGGTACATTCACACATGCTCATAGCATAATTTGGTCAACCTTATTCTTCAGTTCTTCCTCTTTCCTATCTCTCCCTCTCCCCTCAGTCTCCTTCCTCCTCCACTCCACTGGTCTCCCTTCCATTTTTATGGTTTATCTATCTTTTTGATTGAATTTTTTTCTTTTTGTGCTGCTGGGATTGAACCCAGGACTTCGTGCATTATTATTTTATTTTGAGACAAAGTCTTGCTGAGTTGCCCTGGCTGGCCTTGAACTTTTAATCCTCCTGCCTGAGCCTCCTGAGTAGCTGAGATTATAGGTGTGCACCACTGCATTTGACTATAAACATTTTATTTTATTTTATTTTTTGGTACTTGGGATTGAACCCAGGGGCACTCCACCACTGAGTCACATCCAGAGCCCTATTTTGTATTTTATGTAGAGACAGGGTCTCACTGAGTTGCTTAGGGCCTTGCTAAATTGCTGAGGCTCTCTTTGAACTCGCGATCCTCCTGCCTCAGCCTCCCAAGTGCTGGGATTATAGGCATGTGGCACCGTGCCCAGCTTGACTATAAACATTTTAATTTTCGTGTGTGTGTGTGTGTTTGTGTGTTTGTGTGTGTGATGCTGGGGATTGAACCCAAGGCAATACCAAACTGCGTCCCCAGCCATATTTTTTTGTTTTGATGAAATCCAGTTTATCTATTTTTTTCTTTTGCTGCATGTGCTTTAGGTGTCATGTTTCAGAAACCATTGTTTAATCCAAGGTCACAAAAGTTTACACCTGTTTTCTTCTAAGAGGTTTATAATTTTAATTTTTAATTTTTTTGAGGGGGATACCAGGGATTGAACGCAGGGGCACCTGGCCACTGAGTCACATCCCTAGCCCTATTTTGTATTTTATTTAGAGACAGGGTCTTCACTGAGTTGCTTAGTGCCTCCCTTTTGCTGAGGTTGACTTTGAACTGAGGATCCTCTTGTCTCAGCCTCCCAAGCCACTGGGATTACAGGCATGTACCACAATACTCACCTTATAATTTTAATTCTTATATTTAAGTCTTTGATTTATTTTGAGTTAATTTTTGTATATGATGTGAGATTGGGGTCCACAGCATTCATTCTTTTATATTTGGTACTGGGGATTTAACCCAGGGGTGCTTAACCACTGAACCACATCCTCAGGTTTTTAAAATTTTTTTATTTTGAGACAGGGTCTGGTTAAGTTGCTGAAGCTTTGAACTTGTGATTCCTGCCTCAATCTCATGAACTGCTGGGATTATAGGTATGGGCCACCACGCCCAGTCACATTCATTTTTAATTTTTTTTAATTAATTAATTTATTTATTTTGGAACCAGGGATTGAACTCAGAGACACTGCCACTGAGTCACATCCCCAGCCCTACTTGTATTTTATTTAGAGATAGGGTCTCACTGAGTTGCTTAGGGCCTCGCTAAGTTGCTGAGGCTGGCTTTGAACTCGTGATCCTCCTGACTCAGCCTCCTGAGTTGCTTGGATTACAGGCGTGCACCACCACGCCCAGCAACCTTCATTTTTGTGTGGATATTTAGTTATCTCTGCACCACTTATTGAAAAGACTGTTCCTTCTCCATTGAATGGTTTTGGTGCCCTTATAGAAGGTTTTGGCTAACATTTATGAGACTCTGGGTTCAATCCCTAGCATTGGAAACAACAAACAAAATTCATAAAGTAATTAGGCATAAGTATATCAGTTTACTTCTGGACTTCCAATTCTGTTCCGATCTTTTATATATCCTTCCTTATGTCAGTACTCCACTGCTTTGATTATAATATATATTTTTTAATTTTTTAAAAAAGTTTTATTTGTCTTTTAGTTATACATGACAGTAGAATATATTTTGACACATCATACATACATGTAATTATAATGTAATTATAATATTTTTATAGTAGATTTTGAAATCAGTATGGTATGATTTCTTCAGTACTTTTTTCCCCAATATTTATTTTGGTCTTCCTGGACCCCTTGTATTTACATATGAATTTTAGGGTCAGCTTGCCCATTTCCACTAAAACTTTAGTTTAAATTTTGATAAGAGATTGCATTTAACCTGTGGATGAATTTAGTGAAGTCATCTATTTTTTTTTTTTTTTTTGATACTGGGAATTAATGCCAGGTGCATTTTACCACTGAGCTACATCCCCAGTTCTTTTTATTTTCTATTTTGGGACAGGGTCTTATTAAATTGGTGAGATTGGCCTTGAACTTGCAATTCTCATGCCTCAGCCTTTTAAGTGGTTGAGGTTACAGGCGTGCACCACTGCATCTGGCTGAAGTAGTTTTAAGTCTTTTAAGTTTCATTCAAATAAACATTGGAAGCATATAAAGTTAAAAAAAGTTTAATGTTTCTGATTATTTTATAAAAGTTAGGTAAGCAAGTGGGTCTCACTTGGTCTTGCAGGTCCATCTGCCAGAGGATTGGGGATGGGCTCTCTAGAGCCAGAGACAGCAACAGAAGAGGGTGCCCAGGAACTAGGAAATTGTTGCATCACTGAACAAAGAGTGCTTCTCAGGTCTACTCAAGACACTGTGGTAAACCCAAGGCAAAGGTTTTCCTTTACATGCCACAGAGTTTCCACATGAACAGCCTTCCTTTCTTCATTTCTCTTGAGTGCTTCTTTTGTACATTGGAATTGATTGTGATGTAGCACTTGGGCAGGGATAGATATGATTGCCTTATTGTCATGAATTTGAAAAAAGAATAACTGGAAACAGATTTCCTACAAGTAGCCGTTTGTTACTTGTTTCTGGAGTTTATGAGCTTTTTTTTTTTTCTTTCTGTTAGAGACGGATTCTTGCTGTGTTGCCCTGGCTGGTCTCAAACTCCTGGCCTCAAGTGATCTTTCACCTCATACTCTCAAGTTCTGGAACTATGGGCTTGTGCTACCATGTCTGGCTATGAGTTTGTTTGTTTGTTTGTTTCTTTTTTTTTTCTTTTTTAAGAGTCAGGACTTTCATGAACACAGAGCTATAAATAGTGTCTGTTCAGTTGAATTTATGTGTATGTCTGTGTCCTGAGCACTCTTGTCTCTTGCTCTTACAAACTACCTAACTTCCTATGTTCCTTTTGTAGTTATAGAACTACAAAGGGAGTTGATGATTGGCCACGGTAAGTGAAAAAAATTATTTTTATGTCAAAAAGGAAAATGAAAAGAAAGAAAACCTGGACATCAGTAAGTAAACCAGGGCTGGGTGTGTAGCTTAGTGGTATAGCACTTGCTTAGCACATACAGGGTGATCCTGTGTTCAATCCTCAACACTGAAGGAAAAAAAAAAAGTAAACCTTATTATATATAGATATTATATAGGTTGAAGTTTAGTATATACTAAATATAACTTTTTTTTTTTTTTTTTTTTTTTTGCAGTGCTGGGGATTGAACCCAGGGGCTTGTGCTTGTGAGGCAGGCACTCTACCCACTGAGCTATATCCCCAGCCCTTAAATATAACTTTTAATAAAAGATGTTTGAACTATTGCTATGTTTGGCAGAACAGATAATTCAAGCAAATGTTACTCCTGAATTTAGCTTAGTGAGAATATGCTATTTTTCTGTTGTAGGTATCAGAAATTATAACCAGTGATGTCCAAATATTGCTACCCAGAACCAGAGATTCTATAGAAAAAACCCCAGGGTGTGAAAACTAGCATACTTTCCCAAGCTTCCCCTCTGAATACCCAGAGGAGAAACTGGTATTGGGCTCATACTTGGAGGAATTTGTCCATTAACCACCTGCCAGCCACTTACCTCAAGATTTTATCTTTTTGCACCCTGTGCTTTAGCCCAGCTGGGTATCCTGAACAGACCTTGTGCTCTCCTACTTCAGAGCTTTTACTGAGGTGATTCTTTGGCTTGGTGAGCCCCTATGTGTCCCTTTTTCACTTGTCAAAATCTATCTTAAAATCAAGGCCTACTTCAGAATAATGTTTTTCCATAACAACTTCCTGATTTCTCTCACTTTGTGCTCATCTTTCCTTTTTCTGATCTGCTCAAAGTTTTGTGAGGGCTGCAGTCATTAATATCTTTCACCAGAAGTTAAGTATAGTTAGATTTCCATATCTCCAGATTCCACATTTCCAGGTTCAATTGCAGATTGAAAACAGTTTTTAGGGGCTGGAGATGTATCTCAGTTGGTAGAGTGCTTGCCTTGCAAGCACAAGTCCCTGGGTTCAATCCCCAGCACTGCAAAAGAAAAAAAAGAAGAAGAAAATAGTTTTTAGCAAATTGCATGTGTTCAGATTTTTTTCTCATTATTGTTCCTTAAACAATACAGTATAACAACTATATAGCATTTACATTGTATTAGGTACTGTAAGTAATATAGAGGTGATTTAAAGTGTAGGGGAGGATGTATGTATGTTATATACAAATACATTGTGATTTTATTTAAGGAACTTGAGCATCCTTGGATTTTGGCGACCTTCAGGGGGTCCTGGAATCAGTCCTATATGGATACCAAGAGACAAGTGAACTCATCCAATCTTCTTGCAGATTTGTGAACTCTCTAAGGGGAAAACAAGCCAGGCCCTGTTCAAGGAGTCACCTGTTAGTCTCAGTTTTGGAGTGGTTGGTGTGGAATGCAACTTTGTTGCCTTATTTTTCTACTACAGCTTGAGGAATTTTTCTTTTTTCTTTGCTTCCCCCCTCCCGTTTGGTGATGGCACACACTAGGCAAGTACCCTGCCACTAAGCTACATCCCCCAGTAATCATTTCACAGTTCAACTTCACTGTTGCCCTGCTTATGTAAGGTTATAATATGATTTTTATTTCATTTGTAGCCTGCCTGTATGGATGATAGCATTGCAGAAATTAATGTTTGAGGATTACTTATTGTCCTATAGTCTTCCTGATTTTATCTTCTTTTTTTTCCCTTACAGGAAATGACTTAGAGGCCTTATGAATACATCTGTGCATTCTTGCTTCAGACTTGAAATGAGGGCCAACCCGGTCTGGAAGCACCTTTTATTAATGTTATAAGGAAATCACTACCTCAGCAAACAAAAGGAAAGGAGGAGAACACTTAAAATAACAAATGCCATTTTTAAAGAAAATTTGTTTTCAGAAAACATTGCAGGAAATTTGGAAATTTTTAACTTTGAGGAGAAGCTTTACAGGTAAATGAATTTGACAGGCAGGCTCTGTCAAAATTCTGCAGATGTTTGATTTTCCTTCTTAAGGACTTTGGGTGTAGTAACCATGTACTGCTTTTTAAATTGCTGTTGATCAGCTTGTGGGTTTTTGGGTTCTAACTTTTTGGTATACTGAAGATACATTATATTACATTTTTAAAAAGTTAAGTTATTTTTTTGCCATTGTAAATATACGTATCAAAATATTCTTCCAAAGCAATTATATGTAAACATTTTTCTCAGCAAGCATATCTTTTTATTAAGAGAGTGGAATGCAAAACAGTTCTTATACAGCATTTTGGACACACTTTCATTTTTTGTCAGTGGTCCTGCCTACACTGAAAATATTAATTATAGAAAACTGTTGTCCTTCTCACCTCTATGTTGGATCACATGATCATCTGCCTCATGGAAATGCCTTTTTTAAAATTTAAATTTGCAGAACTCCACTATTTTTATACCTAGCTGCAGTTTTGAAAAAGAAAAAGAATCAGAACCCTGACGTGCGCTCAGTCCTTGGGACAGTGCCCCAACCCGCATGTATTGCTGCAGTGCCCAGGACAGTAAAATGGACTACAAGCGGCGCTTCCTGCTTGGCGGGTCCAAGCAGAAGGTGCAGCAGCACCAGCAGTACTCGATGCCCGAGCTGGGCCGAGCACTGAGCGCTCCCCTGGCATCCACAGCCACCTCTGCCCCTCTGGGCAGTCTGACTACTGCAGGCAGCTGCCACCATACCATGCCCCACTCCACTCCCATTGCTGACATCCAGCAGGGTATCTCCAAATATCTGGATGCCCTCAACGTTTTCTGCCGTGCCAGTACTTTCCTCACAGATCTCTTCAGCACTGTGTTCCGAAACTCGCACTACTCAAAGGCAGCCATGCAGCTCAAAGATGTGCAGGAGCATGTCATGGAAGCAGCCAGTCGGCTGACCTCAGCCATAAAGCCTGAGATTGCCAAGATGCTGATGGAACTTAGTGCTGGGGCTGCAAACTTTACAGATCAGAAGGAATTCAGTCTCCAGGACATTGAGGTAGAGTACCCTTTGTGTCATACTTAGGTAGGAATATGTATCCCAGAAGTGAGTGAGGATATTGTCTTAGTTTTTCTCAGTTTACTATAATAGTCTTTGTTCTCCTTCTGCTGATAATTCCTCCTTGTGAAGTATTTGTGCTTGCCAAGTTCTAAATTGCTTTTATTCCAAACTTAGTAGGTTTAAAGGTTATTTAACATTTCTGGTAGTGTAACTTGGTGGTAAAGTGTGTTTAGTATGTGTGAGGTCTTGAGTTCAAACCCGGCATCAAAAAAAAAAAAAAAAAAAAGATTATTAACAAATCAATTTTTATTTTACATCTTGTCCTTAAAATTTTAAAACTAAAAACTGATTTCCAGATAACATACTGTAAAAAGTTCTTAAATTTCAAAGTATGATTATGAGCTTGTGATTTTTCATCATATAGACTCATTAGTTTATAAAAAGTTCCATATGTGTTTATAGAATAAATTAGTCTTCCAATTCTAAATTCACAGTAATTCAGATGCATTTGAGTCTTATTCAGCACATTTCTTGGGGTCTTTGTTAGTCAAAATTAAATACTCTCCTTTTAGGGCTATAGATTAGAATGTAAGATTAAAATTCAAATTTCTCTCAGAATAAAGGTGCTCTGTTTTTTTTTTTTTTACTTCATTTAGGAAACGGTTTTTTAAACTTTGATCTATTATATTTAATGCATTTAAAAAATTCTTTTTGGGGATTGGGGTTATGGCTCAGTGATGGAACGCTCACCTAGCGCATGTGAGGCTCACTGGGTTTGAACTTCAGCACCACATAAAAATAAATAAATAAAAACAAAGGTGTCCACCTACAAGTAAAAAAATACTTGAAAAAATATTTTTGGCTGTTCAAGGCATTGTCTGAGATTGATTTCTCCTTGTGTCCTTGTATATCGTGGTTAAGCTCCTGGATATAAGATGTTAAGAGGGAAAATGTCCCTTTCTTCTGAGACTGAAGTTATCAGTTTCTTGAACCAAATCTGATGTCTGAGGTACTGAATAGCTAATAGTGCTTTGAGTTTAAAACAAAACAAAAAAAGAGCTAAATTGTTTTTATTGTGTTTAGAAGTGACTTTGTATTTTATTTAGAGACAGGGTCTCACTGAGTTGCTTAGTGCCTCACTAAGTTGCTGAGGCTGGCTTTGAACTTGCGATCCTTCCTGCCTCAGCCTCTCAAGTGCTGGAATTACAGGTGTGTGCCACCACGCCCAGCTTAGAAGTGACTTTGAAGGCAAAAGGAATTTTGAAATATTTTTTGAGATGCGACATTGTTAAATGTAAATCAGGGATCATCACACTTTTTCTGTAAAACTCAGGAAATTTTAGGCTTCAGGGGCCATATGTGGTCTCCCACATACTCTGTTTTTTCCAACTGTTAAAAAATGTGAAAAGCGGCCAGATGCCATGGTGCACACCTGTAATCCCAGTGGCTTGGGAGGCTGAGGCAGGGGGATCATGAGTTCAAAGCCAGCTTTAGCAAAAGTAAGGTACTAAGCAACTCAGTGAGACCCTGTCTCTAAATAAAATACAAAATAGGGCTGGGATGTGGCTCAGTGGTCTAGTGTCCCTGAGTTCAGTCCCTGGTACCCCATCCCCAACAAAAAAGTGAAAATCAGTTTTACCTCTCAATCCTGCCTATTTCATGGATTTGGGCCCCTGGACTATGGTTTCCTGTATCTTTTGGTATAAATGTGTAAGAACCTCCTTGGATCATTCTACTTTGAACCTATTTGGGTATACTTGTAATTTCTATCACTACATCCCAGCCCAACTTCTGATTATTTCTATGATCCCATTCTATATCTAGGGAAATTATCATTTTAAAGTGTTTATAAAATAGCTTATTATAGTTTAAAGTATTTTTAAAAATTAGACATGTAAAAGCATGCCTATAATTTTCAAGAAATTCAAACAATGAAATTAAAATTTTTGTTCTCCTCTCCCAAATATCCCATTCTTTCCCCTGAAGTGACCATTGTTAACTGATTGGTGCATGCTATTCCACATTAATTTTTGTACATGCTCAAATAAATATTTGTGCACGTATGAGAAGTTTAGAATTATTTTGAAGAGGTACAGCATCACTGATGTAAATCAGGGACCATCACACTTTTTCTGCAAATGTCATTTTAGGCTTTTGAGGCCACATGTCGTCTCTGACATATTTTGTTTTTTTTCTAACTCTTTAAAAATGTGAAAATCAGTTGTACCTTTTGGACCTGCCTGTTTAATGGATTTGGCCTATGGTCTATAGTTTGCTCTAACTGTTGGCATACATGTAAAATAACCACAAATGCACAACTTTGACATTTTTGTTTTATGTAAAGAACCATGTCATTCGGCCACCAGTACACCTGGTCACTTCTTGACAAAGGTACGGCAAGAGAACATTAGGAAAAACTTTGTCCTCTCTTGGGAAGTGTTGAACAATGTTAGACTCATATTATTTACAGCTATCATCCTTTCATGACATAGCACTCTTGGCTTTATTTAGGATTCTAGGCAAGAGTGGTTTGAAAAATAAAGTCAAAAGCCTATATTTTAACTGAAACATTACTGAGCTCTTCAAGTCATGCCTCCAGGTTTCAGAGGAGACACACCTTGACCTGCATGACTTTCCAGTCCCGGAGAGCAAATGCTCTTATTCTCCACGTCACGTCAATTACAGAAAATGAACCAATCATGAGGCATAGGGACTTAATAAGCCACTGACATGTGGCAGAGTACTAAGCGAGTATACTTAGTCTCCTTTCCTAAAACCAGCAGGGACCACTTGAACTGAGAAGGGGATAAACTTCTTATTGTTGTAGTTTTGAATTTTGATTTGACTTTCCCCCATTGAAATGCTGATTAGGATAGTTGGAATACTACCATGGTTTTTTTACATAATGGACTAAATGAGCTTCCCAAGGCCATTCTGAAAACTGTGCTATTGCTGGTTTTAGAATGGTGTATTCTAAATTTCAAACAGCTGACTTTTAAGTCAGTTCTGAAATGTGATTGCCAAGTATAGAATTGTAGACTTAATATTTTACTTTTTCCCCAGAGCAGCATTTGTTGTTTCTGGAATTTATGTTCTGCCAGGATTTAGCCATGGGCCAGTAAAGGGCTCAGAATATTCACCAACTCAGATGAAATGTCTTGACATTTGGATTTTTTCCTATTGGTATTTTGTTTTGTTTATTTATTCATGTTTTTTAGGGTTTTACAAGCAGAGCTCTGAGAAGCTCTTTAACATTCATCCCTGGGGAAAGGAGTCTGTGACCTAGTATTGCTGAACTTGACTGGCTAGACAAGTCCTTTTGCTACAGTGTGAATGTGGTTTGTCCCCAGCAAAATTCATGCTGAAATTCAGTTTCTAGTTTAACAGCGTTGAAAGACAGTGGGACCTTTAAAGGGTGATTACCGCTAGTAAGAAGGGTTAATGCCTTTCTCATGTAAACTCTTGCTCTAATAGGACTGGATTAGTTACCTTGCGAGTGGGTTGTTATAAAACAAGGGCACTCCTGGTATTTTGTCTCTTTTGCACCCACTTGCTTGCTCTTGTGCTTTGCACCATGAGTTGAAGCAGTACACAGCCTTCAGTGGTGTCATACTATTGTCTTTCCAGCCTGTAAACTGGGAACCAAAGTAAACTTCTTTCCTTTATAAAGAACTCAGACTCAGATATTCTGTTAACTATAGAAAATAGACTAAACTACCTCTACTCAGCCCGGGAAAAGACCTGCATTCAGGAGTATTCAAATGTTTGACCATTTTAAACAAGACAAAGTATGGGTTCCCCACCATTAGCCATGAAGGCCAGTGCATTCTTCTTATGCTCCCCAGGTAATTTTAACTGACATCCTGGTTTGGGATATGCTTTTGATTGACAGACACTTGATGCCTATGTCTGGGAACTGTAGTTGCTGACTATGTGCTCTGCCACTTTGTTCTGGGACACATGGTATATGTCCTATTAGTACTCATCAGTTGACTTTGCCCCTTACTTGGGTAGTTTCACCTCATAGTCATGTCTTAGAGAATATGAATTATGACTGTGGTGTTTCACTAGTTAACTAGTGCTTGTGACACTGCCTATGTGAGCCCAGGTGTTGAATTATGGCACACAGAGTCAGAAGATCAGGGTTTAGAAGATGTCTCTACTGGAGCAAATATTATCATCTCTGAGTCTCAGTTCACCTATGTATAAAATGGAATTACCACCTACTTTCCAGAGTTCTTCTGAAGATCAGAAACAATTAGAGTGTGTGAAGCACTGTACCCTAGTTTGTCATCACCACCATCATTGTTGTTGTTTCCAACATGACTTGAAAGGGGCTATTAACCTTTCTCTGAAGTGCAGAGAATAGTTATTTGCAAGAGCAACATTAGAGAGTAGTGTGGAACAAGTTATTCTTCTAACTGGAACACTTTTAGGTGGGAACAGTTGCCATTCACAGAATATTTGCCCCTGTTTATTTCTAACCTGACTACTGAGGTAGGGCTTTCCTTCCTCTTTGTTACCTTTTCCCTTGGGTGTTCTATGGTAGAAGCAGTACTACCTGCCTGATGTCACAACTGCCAGGACCTTTTCAGCTTAAAAGCACAGGAGGACTTCTGCCAATAATCCTTGTTTCTTAGCCTTGCACCTAGAATGGGATATGGTGAAGGGAGTGGAGGGGGAGGTATCCATTTACTCACTGTGTTGGTCAACTTTATGTTGCTGTAACAAATACCTGGGATAATCATCTTATAAAAGGAAGGGTTTATTTTGGCTCATAGTTTTAGAGGTTTCAATCTATGTTTGGGCAAACCCATTGCTTTGGGTCTGTGGCAAAGCAAGGCAGAATGTCATGGGGGAATTCCGTGGCAGCCAAAAAACAAAATGAGGGGAAGAGGAGGCCCAGGGTTCCAAATATCCCATGAAGGTTCCAGCCCTGCTTTCCTTCCAGTGCACCTTACCTTCTAAAGGTTCCATCTCCTCTCAATACTACCATGGCTGAAGACCAACCTTTTAACATATGGGACTTTGGGGGGCATTTATACCAACCATAGCACCCACAGTAATAAGGAACCATTGGATAAACCAATTGACAGTTTTGGTAGGATTTTCCTCTTTCTGCATTTATAGGAAATTTGTAATTTACATTGAAAATAACTTAAATTTTATCTAAAATGAGAAATATTCTCAAGTCTCAACCTGGCAGTCTGGCCAAGATGTGAAGTTAGGAAAAAATGTGGTCCCCCATATTGAATTTGTTCTTTATACAAAGCTTTAACATCCCTCCTGAACATTTTTTAGGGGTAGACTCCATGGGACCTACTGTTTATCTTTTCTATATGAGTCTAGGAATATATTCACCAGTGGTTTTTGTAATTGTGACTGACTGAATTGAGTTGACTGATTTCTTTTTATCTACCTTAGTTTTGAATCATTTACAGTTCAAACGTAATTCATATTAAAAAAAAATAGACAAACCTGTAACTTGGTTTTATATTTATTGGAAAATTACAAATTACTTGTTTTTGTTACTTGTTCATAGCATATGTATGCAGATAATAAAATCAAATTGACTTGTGATTCATGGTGTCATTTCATACATATTTATTGCATACTTTGTACCGGATGCTTTTCTCTTTTTTTTTGGTTCTGGGGATTGAACACAGGGGCACTCCACCACTGAGCCACATCTCCAGCCCTATTTTATATTTTATTTAGAGACAGGGTCTCACTGAGCTGCTTAGGGCCTTGCTAAGTTGCTGAGGCTGGCTTTGAACTCAGGATCCTCCTGCCTCAGCCTCCCAAGTGCTGGGATTACAGGCGTGTGCGTGCCACCACGCCTGGCTATACCAGCTGCTTTTCTAAGTGCAGGGGATACAGCAGTGAAAAGGAAATCTCTCTTTTCATGTAGCTACAAGAGGGTTGTGATCTTAAATAAGATGGTGAGAAGAGGTGTCACAGAGAAGGCAGCATTTGAATAAAGCCCCGAAGGAGATGAGGAAGCAAGCCCTGTTGATAACAAGGAAAAGGGAAGAGAGAAGAGCTGGTGCAGAGTTCCTGAGACAGAATCCAACCTGGGGTGTTTAAAGAGCAATGAAGACCCTCTTGTGGCTGAAACCAAGTGAAGGGAAGGAAAAGTAATGGGGCAAGATCAGAAAGGTTAAAGAGTGGGCACTTTGGCTTAGCCTTTGAAGGGAAAAGGAAGGAAGGGCAGCAGGATTGGCTCTACTGTCTTTGTATAGTGAACAGTGATGCTACTTCTCCTGTTGCTTTCGTCACACTGTGACAGCTGTAGGGTTCTGGTTTCATGTTGGGTCATCAAGGACCCGAGAGGACTTTGTCCTCTGAGCAGGTGCTCTATGTAGACAGTCCAGAAGCTTGGAGCAGCTTCAGGACTCCTATGTCTTTCAAGGGAGTATATTACATATCTTGTAGCATTTTTATTGGCTTTCCAAGTGTCAAAAGCAAACATTAAGTCAATCTGTACATAGTTGGGCCTTGTATTTCAGGATATACTAACATTTCTTTTGCTTACTATATGATTACCCATGAATATGTTTGAAAAAATTTATTCGTAAGCACTGACTCCCTCTTAAGGACCTTAATTCCAGGTACATGACCATTTGTTTTGGATAGATATATGCCAAAAATACTGTAGAGCAACTGTAATGGAAAATATTAGAAGTTGGTTTCAAAATGTGATTTTTATTAACAAAATTAAATGTGCATACTTTTCTTTTTTTTCTCTTTTTTTCTTTCTGAAGGGTAAAATTCAGTACTATTTCTTTCTTGTTTTGACTAGTAGATAGATCTTCCATAACACATTATAGAGTAACTATTTCTTACCTATATATGCCAAATGAAAATCCAAATTCTGCTGCTGTTAATCAGAAACTGAAGTTCACTTCATAAAAAGTTTTCAGAGTGTTGCAAATTTCTAGTATTTCTAGTCACTCTTCGACTTTTGTTGTTGTTTGTTTGTTTGTTTTGTGCAGTGCTGAACCCAGGACCTTGCACAGATTAGGCAAACTCTCTACCATTGAGCTACATCCTCCTCCCAGTCCTGACCTATTCTTTTAATGAGATGTTTTTGCTATTATCTGAATTGCCTTCAGATGTCAGCCTTTAAAACAGGTTATAATTAATGAAGCAATTGGAGGTTGGGTGACTTTGTAAACTTACATTGCGAACAACAAGCAAGATTTATTGTCTACCTAAGTGCGTTCTATGTTGGTGGAAGCCACTAGGAGCAGAGGATATCTGCCATTGAGGAGGAATTTGACCCTTTGATTTTGATTTGTCAAGACATGCATGTGCAACCAGTTATTCTGAAAATTGCTAATTAAAAGGAAAAAAGTATGGAATTAAGAAAATTTTTGCTTTTCTAATATACTCTGTTTTTCAGGGTAACCACATGGATGAAAGAAATTTCTTTTTTTTTTTTTTTTTTTAAACAGGGGTTGAACTCAGGGATACTCGGCCACTGAGCCACATCCCCAGCCCTATTTTGTATTTTATTTAGAGACAGGGTCTCGCTAAGTTGCTGAGGTTGGCTTTGAACTTGCGATCCTCCTGACTCAGCCTCCCAAGTTGCTTGGATTACAGGCGTGCGCCACCTCGCCTGGCTGAAAGAAACTTCTGTAGAGAAGATTCTCAGCATATTTTTTCTGTAGAAGGGATGATACAGTTAGAAAAATTTTGCTGGGCAGCATCGGAGGGTGAAACCATTTAGTGAAAGGTTGCTGGGGAATTGCATAAGAGAGGAATCAGGCCTTTCCCACCTCAGTCCCATTGATCAGTCTCCATGTTGCCAAAATTGAGACATGATTATGTCTCCTGATGTGATAGCATAAAAACCACACAGCACAATACTCATACTTTGTGTGTGTGCACAGGGGTTGGGGGGGGGGGGCGATACTAGGATTGAACCCAGGGTCTGGCATGCTAGGCACTCTTCTATCACTGAACTACTTACCCAGCCCATATTAAAAAAAAAAAAAATTATTTATTTTTAATTTTTATGAAAACATTTTTCATACATGTATATAGGGTGATAATGTCTGTCTCATTCGACCGTCCTTCCCATCTCCATTGCCCCACCCCTCCAGAGCCTCTCTCCCCTCCGCAAAATCCAGTTTCTTTATTCTTCCCCTACCCACCCCCTACTATGGCTCAGCATCTGCTTATCAGATTTCCCAGCCCTTTTTAAATTTTGTTTTGACAGGTTTTTGTTAAGTTACTCAGGCTAGCCTTGAACTGGTGATCCTCCTACCTCAGCCTCCCAAGCTACTGGGAGTATAGTCCACACCTAGTTTATAATATATTCTTATACTTCATTCTCTGTACATATATTTGTATTTATTTAGTTTTCAGATTGTGGCTAAAATTTCGTCTTTCTAGTCACTCTTTGACTTTGGTGGCGGTGTGTGTGTGTGTGTGTGTGTGTGAACCTGAAATAATCCAATCATTTTTTATTAAAATGAATTTCTAGTTTGTAGGAAACTTGGGATATAGTGAAGCAAGATATGCATTACTGCAAGAGAGCAATGCAAGCAAATTCAGGATGTAGCATATGTAGTAATCGATTGATCTGATTTGTTCAACAAGTCAGTTGCATAGAAAAAAATTAGATAAAAAGGTACTGTTCTAGATTAAATGAGAGTGAAGAGATATGGTAACCAAATACAGTTACTTTTTGGAGTTGAATTTAAACCAAATGTAAAAAGAAATTTTTAAAGATAGTTTGGGAAGTTCAAACATGTCCTGATTCTTGGCTGATTGGGATTTGTATCAGAAACTAAAAGGAATGGGGAAGAGGGGAAAGGATAGATGAAAAAAGCATGGTCGTGTTGATATGGAAGCTGTGTGTGAGGGTGTGTATGTATATGTGTGGTGCAGGGGACTGAACCTGGGCCACTTTCATGCTAGCCACATCCCCAGTCAGATGTACAAGCTTTTTAATAGGTTCGGAGGGCCGTTGTTATGCTTCATTTTTATATTTTTGAACATTTTTCAAGTTTGAGTTCAGGAGAGAGAAACGAATGCATGGTAGGAGAGATATATCAGAGGATCTAATAAATGAATTCATTTCTTGGAGGTTTTTGTGCATGGGGTCTTCCAACAGATGGGAATTTAATGAAGTGGTAAGAGAATTCAGGTTTTAGAGATGAGGAGGAAAGCAAGTACTTTTCAGAATCAAGGGGGGTGGGGACAAAGAAAAAACACGCCCAGAGGCAAGATCCCAATAGCATGTGGGAGTCAAGAAAAGAATTTTGGTAGCTAGCGAATGAAGGCCAGTGTAGCCTTCTTTTAGAAGAATATGGTTTAAAATTGCAAAGTTGCTTAAGAGGCTTGAGTAAATGTAAAAGAAAAACTAGATTGGGTGGGCAAATAAAAAGGAAACAGAAGAAAGAGTTCATGGAATATAATTTTAGGTACAGCAGGCTTTCCTGAATTAATTTTTATGGTTGCTGGTCAGCTTATGAGATGTCACAGGATGGAATAGCCTGGTCTGGCAGCTTCCCTGATCTTTACAAATCTGGAATCCGATCATTTGTAAAACAACATTTGCTTAAAATCCTGGGAGGGATTGAGGATGGGCCTGGAATGTACAAAGCCCTGAGTTTTATCCCTTGCAAAGAAAAAGAAAAAAAACCTTCCTTCTGGGACCAGCACACAAAGAGGTTAAGTGACTATACTTCTCTGCTGCCTCAGGCCCAGTACTGTGTACATGCAGACGGGCTTGTTCACAGAGCCCGACAAGCCCGTCCCTCCATGGGACCAGGCTTTCTGCCCCTCAACTAATGGTTAAATTCTAGAGGTAGGAAAGTAGAACCTCTCTTGAGTAGGCTTCAGCCACCTGGCCTGCTTTGCTCTTTACCCAGCTGGACCAATAACCCTGCTTGATAAACTACAGAGGGGCTGGCTTCCAGTGTGCAAAGTTGAATTGAGGGCAATCAACAGTTCTTCAGGCTTGGTGGATGAGACAGATAGTGTCATTAGGTATGAGTGCTGTGTTGCAGATGGAACATAGCCTCAGGCTTGATTGGTTGTTTTGTTGTAGTTTTTCAGCTGTTCCTCTTCCCTACCCAGCTCACTGTGACTGGACCTGCACTCAGAGCAGGACCTCCTACCTGAGGATTTGGAAGAATACTGGAGTGGAGGCAGGGGTAGAGCAGAGAGCCTTAGAGCCCCGAAAGAGTGAGATGATGCTATTGCCTCCCAGTGTCCAGTCTCCTCTTCTTTCTTAGTAATAAACTTTTGATTTTGTTATTTAGGCATATTGGCATATTTTCAGGGATAAGGATAACATCTCCCTGTCTCCCTAATAGCCAAGACTTAACTAGTTAGTTATTTGAGTAGAAGCCGATCTATGAAGTCGTGACTGAAAGTACTGGAGGAGATATTGGGAGGTCTCCTTAAAGGGAATGGAATGCTCCCTAATTTTCCCCCAGTTTTCTACTGTCCAGAATGTAGATGGAGTGGCTGAAGGTCATTTAGTCATTTAGAGCTATGAATTAACATGAGGACACGGGGCAGAAAGATGGGAACTGGGTTCTTCACAATGCCCTGGAACCTCCTTGAGTTCTAGACTTCCTGTATCTGAATTTCTTTCACCTTAGGGGGAAAAAAAATAAGGTACTGTGTTGTTACAGGTCTTTGTTGTTGTTATGTGTAAGTAAACCTGATCCTAACTGAATGGAAGCAAGAAGCCCAGGTAAGAATCCGATACTAGGTCTGGGGATGTAGCTCAGTTGTAGAGCACTTGCCTATATCATGTGAGAGACCCTGGGTTTTATCCCCAACATTGCAAAAAAAAAAAAAAAAAAAGAAAAGAGAGCATTACAGTGGGGCTTGGTGGTGCATGCCTGTAATTCCAGCAACTAGGGAGTCTGAAGCAGGAGGATCACAAATTCAAGGCCTGCCTCAGCAACTTAGGTGAGGCCCCAAGCAACTTAGGGAGACCCTGTCTCTAAATAAACAAACAAACAAACATATAAATCACTCATCCATGTTGTGACATGTATCAGAATTTTCTTCCTTTTAAAGGCTGATGATATTTTAGCAATTGTTTTTTTTTTTTTGAATGTAGTATTGTGTTAAGTGTGTATGTGCATGCAGGGAACCAAAGGTGACTCTAGGGTTTCTGACACAAGTACCTGGGCCACTCACTGGTAGTGCTGAGGCTATGGGCAGTGCAGGAAAAATAGGCTAGAATCCTAGGTCTGGGATACCTAGTAGATGCTAGAAGTGATTTGAAAGTAGATAGTTGGTATTCAAATTTAGAGTTGAGGGCTGAGGTCCAAAAAATCGGGGACCATCAATCAGTAGATGATATTTAAAGCTTCAAATTGTATGAGGTCATCAAATGAGTATAGTTGGAGAACAGTGAGTCCTGGGGCACTTTAGCATTTAGAGGTCAGAAGATGACAAGGAAGCAGCTAAGGAGTCCAAAACAAGAGCTATTGAAAAAGTAAGAAGAAAATGAAGAGTGTGGTGTCTTGAATGACAGGCAAAGCAAGTGTTTGAAGATAGAAGGAGAGGCCCACCTTCTCAGATGCTGCCAGGTAGAGGTGAGGTGTCCTCCTGGCCTTATACCAAGACTTGCCACAGTTATCATCATGTACATAAAATGACTGGGAGCGTTCCTCCCTGTCAGATGTGGATGGTGATCTGTATCTCAGTAGGTAGCTTTATAAGGCATTGATCTTGACATATTCTTGATAGAAGTGACAACTTCTTTTTCTGACATGGGATCTTGCTATGTTGACTAGGTTGATTTTAAACTCTGGGCTCAAGTGATCCTCTCACATCAGCCTCCAGAGTTACTTGGGACTATAGGCACATGCCACTGTCCTGGGTGAAAGTGACAACTTCTTTTTTTTTTTTTTTTTTTTTGGCTTTTTTTCCTTGCAGCTCCTACTCTTTTCTCTCTTGCTGATTTCTTCTGTACTTCTTTAAATGTTTAAGTTCCCTAGGGGTGTGTTCGGAGCTCATTCCCTTTGCTTTGTACAAAATTACTCATTTTGTACCCATTTAGTTCCAAGATTCAAGTGTGTGTTGTGTGTGTGTGTGTGTGTATCTGTGTATCTGTGATATATATGTATACACACACACACACATCCATACATATATCTGTGTGTTCACCACATGTTACAATGACATTGTAATAAATTTTTTGATATAATTTATTTTGAAAAGGGACCTATAAAATAGCATACAGTGTCATCTGGTTTTTCTAAAAACATCTAGAGGAGCTGTGTGTGATGGCACATACCTGCAATCCCATGCACTTGGGAGGCTGAGGCAAGAAGATTACAAATTCAAGGCCAGGGCTGGAGCTATAGCTCAGTAGTAGAACACTTGCCTAGCATGTGTGAGGCACTGGGTTCGATCCTCAGAACCACATAGAAATAAACAAATAAAATAAAGATATTGTGTCCATCTACAACTAAAAAAATTTTAAAAAACAAAACAAAAACAAAAAAACAAATTCAAGGCCAATCTGGGAACTTAGCAAGAATTTGTCTCAAAATAAAATTCTGAAAGGGCTGGGTATGTAGCTTGGTAGTAGAGTACTTGCCTAGCATGTGTGAGGCTCTGGGTTCAACCTCTAGTACCATTTAAAACAAAACTGTATGTACAAATATGGGCTGTGTAAGAACCATACAGTTAGTGGTTATATCTGTTTAGGAATATTTAGTACTATTTGTTTGTTTATTTAGCTTATCTTTTTCCTCCTTAAATCTATTTACAATGAATATGTGTCACCAATATAAAGGTTTTTATCCAACATAGTGCTTAGCCGATGCAGTCGAAACGGTCTCTCAGCTGTTGAATTTTCATTAAGAGTAAAGCATTGTGTCCAAGGACAGAATGTAATTTTGTCTGAGTTGGTTAGCATTTGGTGTTGGTTCTGCCACCTTTGGGTATGTGCTGGCTTTGTTCTTCCTACTTCTTTCACCCATATGTAGCCTGGCAGCTTCTTTGTGCCTTAAGTTAATGCTTACTGCAGAGATCTTGTAAGCGCAAAAGGATGGGAAGCAGACCTCAACAGATTTGGAGAAGCCTTTATTTCTTTGTGGACTCAAGCACCGTTGAGACCCATTTTCCGGATGGGAAAATGGCTGTCAATTAGAGAGGGGATTTTGATTTTATATAGGGTACAATGATGTAATCTTTGGAAGCCATGTACGTGCAGTTTTGACTATCAGGGGCTAGTTGTACAGGTTAAAACTTTTAACTTAGGAGGGTGGTTGTAAAAAGGTTGAACTCATTGTTATTATTCTGGGATCCATTGTTTCCCAGAGTTTCAGTATTTGCTGTGCCTCCATTTAGGGCCAACTTGCAATGGGGAGGGTCTAAGTTTAGGGCCCATTGTTATTAGGAAAGGGTGCACTGGGAGAGGTTTAATGTTTGGCCAATTTCCCCTCCCTCCTCCTGAGCCACATTGTCCCTCCGTTTTTCTTGGAGAGCTGTCTTTTAGGAATATTATTTTCTATAACCCTTCAGATCTCATGGTATTTTGTTGTTGTTTGTTTGGTTTGTTTTTGCTTTTCTTTTTGTTCCTGTTGTGGGTGTGTGTGTATGTGCGTGCTTGTTGCTAGAGGCCTCACCCAAGGCTTCACACGTGCTAGGCAAGTGCATTACCACCGAGCTATAAGCACAGTCCTCTTTTGTTAATTTTTTACACGTTAGTTTCAGTAAGCTTATTTTTTACATTTTGGTACTATAGTATAATCATCATAAACACTTTCCATAGTCCAGGAATGATCTGCTGCATTCTCTGTTTCTCTGGAGACACATTTAGATCTTTGTATCACATTCTGGTCTGTTGGTTAGGTCATAATGTAATGACTCTGGAATTATCATAAGGACAAAAGAGGCCTCATTAATAATAAGGTTAGGGACACTTGGAACCAAATGAAATTATAAGGTATAAGTATTGAAGAGGAAGAAATGATTGAATGGTTCTGGAATTTCTAATAAAAGGACCCAATCTAGATTAATTTCATTTCACTTACTCAAGACTTTTAAATTGATCAGAAATAAATGGATATATGACAGTTTTACTTGTTCTTATTAGAAATATGAGGAAGATGCATTGTTGATTGAAGTCAAATAGAACACTGAACTTAGTGAAGAAGTACTTGTTTTAATATGAAATTACTTGTTTTAATATGAAAGATCTGAAATGTTTTGGGAGATGGGGTAGACTTGGACCCTCCATAATTCCAAGCACAAGCAGGTATTAAGGACTGAATCGGGCCCTGAACCTAGAGAAGTCATCTAGAATTAACTAAAACTTCTAGAGTTAATTAATTCTTCTAGAACTAACTAAAACATTTTAGTTGAAATATTCTAGGAAGTTAGAGTTGACATCTGCATGTCCTCTAACAATTATGGTAGTATAGAAGGGTGGTCTTTTGGTGCTCAAAGTAGGAGGACCTTAAATTAACATCTCTTTTACAATCTCTATGTAAAAATCACCAAAAAGAAAAGTCATTCTGGTTATATCCATTAGTGCAATATACTTAGCAGCAATGTGGTACCACTATTGGGGATTTCCAGAAAGTGGGGCTGCATTTCAGTAGATCCCCAATGATTATCAATAATCCACACCTCCTCCTCTTTAATGTCCATCCAGTATTGTGTCTATATCCTGGATCTTGTAGGGAGCCAGAGCAGCCTGGTAATTTGGAACACAGCTTTCTGGAGTCAAACAGAGCCGGCATCAGATCCCCACTTATTATCTGCTTGATATTAAGCAAGGTTGTTTGTGTGTGTGTGATTTTTGATTTTTTATCTCTCAGCCTCAGTGCTATCTTCTGTAAATAGAATTGCTCACAGCCCACAGGGTCACTTCACCATGTAAAGTTGTGTGGTGTGGGTTAAATACTCAATGATAGCTATTGATAGAGCTTTATTGTTACTGTAAACTTAAAATGTCCTTGACACTCCTTTCATTTATTCCCCAGTTTACCACATCTGTTCTACAATCCTGTTGAACCCCATAGCCCAGGAAACTTTCTCCATGTGAAAGAAAAAATAGCTGTCCAAGGCCTGTGATCACACTTTTCCAAATTTACAAGGGCTGACTTATTCCTGGGTAAAGGAGGATAGGGTCTGCCCCAGGCGGGGAACTGACCTAAGAAATAAGATATCAGAGAAAAGGTGGGCTGAGGCAGCCTGAAGGCAGAGCTCTCTCCTCCTGAGTAGATGATGTTTACACCTATGTTATTCAGGTAAATTTAAGAGCAGAGTCATTGAAATAGCTGTTTCCAGGTCCAGGGTAACTACTGGTTTGGCTCGGTTTTTTTGTTTTTTTTGTTTTTTTTTTTTTGGTAGTACTGGGTACTGAACCACCCAGGGGCACTCTACCACTGAGCTATATTCCTATCCATTTGTCTTTTTATTTTCTTTTGAGCCAGAATGTTGCTAAGTTGCCCAGGCTGCCTCAGCCTCCTGAGTAGCTGGGATTATAGGTGTGTGCCACTGCACCCAGCTTGATTGGCCTTTAAATAATTATTTACAACATATATTTTGTCACAATACTAATTTGGGTTGATGAGTTAGACATCATGGGTAGGAGAAAGGAGGTACATGGTAGCTGAACTCTTATTATCATAGTTTCTTATTTATAGAGGAGACAGTTTGATTAAATGACTTATCAAAGGTCAATTGTGTAATAAATGATGGGGACAGCATACTGAAAATGCCTTTCAGCTGTTTGGCATCTCTTCCCTTGCTTGTTCCTATAACACATTCCCCCACTTCCACCATTACACCAATGCAACAAGAGGACCTTCTGTGGAAGTGGGTGTGTAATTCAGACCATCGTTGTCAGGCTCCTATTCTGGACCCTGCATAAGGCCATCAGAAGCATTTTTGAGAATTTTTCCTTTTATGAGGGGAAGGGGCACAGTCTTTTTCCCCTTGGTCATATCCTCAGGGAGCCTTTTCTTTACCACCTGCCTCTTGGTATTCATTCTCCTTCAGCATCTGACCTTGTGTATCCATTTATGGACTTTGTTGTCTCCCTTACCCACCTTAGAATGTAACCTCAGTGAGCTTAGGGACTTGCTCATTCTCTTTCTTATATTATTATTAGGCTTTTTGTGCTTTATAGGTATTAGGAATTCACATATATTTGTTGTAAGGATGAATGACTCATTTTTGTTTGTCAGAAGCTGTGAGAATGTGACCCCAGAGTAAATGGTTTGTGGCATCTTCACTTTGCCCTCTTTCTCTCGCTTCCCCATAGTCTGCCAAAATGCTGATTAGGAGGGGGATGAAGAGTTCATGTCCTTGAGGAGCCAGCTTCACTTCTCTTCCCTGTGTCTGCAACATGTGGAGCTTTAGGACACTCTCAGTCTATGCCAGTTAAGGTTGAATTTCTGTGATGTGCCTGCTCTAGTGCCACCAGCCCTTAGCTGTTATCAGGTTTACTGAAGTAGTGGGGGCATACTGGCTAAAGGCACAGACAGGTGATTCAAATGACTGTCATACCATATCCAGTTTGTGTCCCCTTGACAAAGTTTCATAACCTTTGTATGATTTAAGTCTTCATGTCTATAAAATGGGGATGACCTCAAGGATTGTTCCTAGGATTAAGTGATAACTCATGTGAAATCTTTAGCTTTGCTTAAGTACATGCTGAGAGCTCAATTAAAGCTGACTGTGCTTATGTACAGTGCTAAATAGATGCTGTATATTATTTGTTAGCACATTATGGTTGTACATAATGATGGGATTTGTGCTACATATGCTTACATGCACACAGTGTAACAGTATAATTTGGCCAGTATCACTCCTCATCTCTTCCCCCTCCCTCTGCATCTCCCTCTTTTTGGTTCCTTTTCTTTACTGATCTTCCTTTGATTTTCATGAGATCCAGTCCTACCTTTCTTTTCCTTTTCGTCTCTATTATATGTGCGTGCACCTGCGCGTGCATGTGTGTGCTTGTGTGTGTGCGTGTGTGTTTGTGTGTGTGTGTGTGTGTGTGTGTGTGTGTATGGTGAGAGATCCAAGTTGAATCATATTTGGGGCTGCTCCAAGGGGCAAGACTGGACTGGAGCATGGGTACTTCAAAAGACAGTGGAAATAGTTCCAAATCTTCACCAGCTTTCCAAGGCAGGGCACTGAGGATTGGCAGCCAGTGGGGCTTCTCACATTTGCTCCTACCAGTTGGATGAGTTGTAAACTCAATAAAGTAATTTTTTTTGTAAGTCATCTATATTAGCCAATGAAAAAAGAAAAAATACCTTCCACCAAAAAAAAAAGAAACCTCAGTTTTTTGGGGGGTTTTTTGTAACCCTCAAAGGGTTATAATGGTTTTTGTTGGTATTGTCAGATTTGGTGTGGGCAAAAGCACTGTGAGAGATTGCAGGGGGAAAGGTCAGTAATCTGGAATATCTGTGCTCAGATTGCTTTGCATGTGACAAACTTGCTCTCTTTTAAAGAACAAGAAATAGGAAATTGTAGAGAACACATTGTAGCTGTGGTTAAGGCAAGAAAGAAAACAGGGAAAAACAAACAATGTCAGAGAACAGCTGATACCAGAAGATTGTCAGATAAAATGCATTTTCCTATATCAAAATGTTTGTATTTCAGTGTGTGTATATATGTACATATGTGTAATTATATACTAACACTATATGTTAATGTGGTATTATGAATATTATTTTTTAAATGAATTTCCTATTTGGACCATTAACCAGCCAACATTATGTATCAGGTCAGTAGGTTCCTACCACACTGGTGAATGGAGTTGTATAATATATTTTGTTGCCTCCTAGAAGACTGGTCTGTTAGCTTATTTTCTAAGATTGAAAATATAACTTACAACTATGTTAATAACTGTATTAACTGTTATTAAAATAACCAGTATCTTTGGATTCCATTTCCTACGGAATGTTTTTTATAAGTCACACTGATCTCTCAGATTTTGAATCATGTGGCTTTTACTTTGCCTTCTGAACACTGTGTGAACATAATTGGAATTGTGGATTGCTCTAGTTCAGCAGGAGCTCAGAGACAGCCACGGTTGGTGCAAGCCAGAATCCAGGTGAGGGGAGTGGAGAATAGGAATACAGATACTTGGTAGGAAGTTGGAAGACCCATTTGAATCTGGGGAATTGCTATTTGATTGAAATGTTTTGACTTTTAGGCATCAGACACCTAGGTCCAAATATGAGAACAAAGACATGTCCTTCTAAAGCATGGGGACTTTTTCACATTGTGTGATTTCATAACTCCAGAGTCATTGATAGTTGAGAATTTATTATGCTGATCTATCAGCAACCTGCAACCTAAAAACCCTGGCTTTCTTGTTTTTGTAGGTGTTGGGGCGTTGTTTCTTGACAGTGGTACAAGTTCATTTCCAGTTTTTGACCCACGCATTACAGAAGGTCCAGCCAGTGGCTCATTCTTGCTTTGCTGAATTTGTTGTGCCAGAAAAAAAGAACAGCAGTGGCAGCAGCTTATCTGGCATGGGCCATACACCTGAACTGGAGGAAGCTGTCCGATCCTGGCGGGGGGCTGCTGAGGTAACTGACTTTGGGGAGATTGGGCCCTGTGTTCAAATGGGAGAGGATCCAGAAGGCCTTTGCCTGTTGATTCTCAAAAGAGCCATTTCTTTAGAAATGTAAGTTTTAAACTGCTCTTATTAGCTCGTTCATTCATTTAACAGCGAATGTCTTTGTGAATACTCTTTGTGCCGGGCCTGTGCCAGGCATGAGCTAACAGCTTTTTCCCACAGCCTGCTGGGAGAAGGCTTATAAAAACAGGGTGAAGGGGCTGTGGTAGAGATGTTACAGGAAGAGAGAAAGTGCCTACTTCTGAATGGGAATGGCACAGAAGAGCTAGAAGAGAGGAACAAGGGAGAAGGCTAGTGCCGAAATCAGGGAAGATAGGGTGGAGCTGGCTAGAGAAGGAAATGCTCAGCCAGGCAACTTGGAGTGTTTGGCAGACAGATGGAATGGCAGGTTTCAAAGCCAGTCACACCAAATGAAAGCTCAGTGAATACAGGGATTTCCTCCTCCTGATTCTGGAAATTGAGCCCAGGGACAGTCTACTAGTGAGCTACATCCCCAACCCTTTCTAAATTTTATTTTGAGGCAGGGTATTGCTAAGTTGTCTAGGCTGGCCTCAGACTTGTGATCCTCCTGCCTCAACCTCCTAAGTAACTGGGATTACGGGTATGTGCCACCACACTCGGCTGAACATAGGGAATTTTTTTCTGTGTTTTTGCAGTCCTGGGGATTGAACCCAGGAGTTTTTTAGTTGTCGATGAACCTTTAAGTAATTAATTAATTAGTTAGTTAATGTGCAGTGCTGAGAATCAAACCCAGTGCCTCACACATGCTAGGCAAGTGCTCTGCCACTGAGCTACAACGGGACCCCCTTAAGTGAACAATTCTTAAGGTCAAATGGTTTTAAATTGTAAGACTTTTAGCGTTCAGGGAAGTTATATCTAACTTGTGAAACTATAAAGCTTTGGAGCATTACAACATTGAAGCTGCTAGATGTTTTCTTTTAGTGCTATAGGTTTGATAAATATTATAGTTCCTACCCTGTCCTGGAAGAACAAAAATGAACTGTTAAAAAATGTTGTTTGGGGGCTGGGGTTGTGGTTCAGTGGTAGAGCACTTGCCTAGCATGTGTGAGACCGTGGGTTCAATTTATATGTACTTTGTACATATAAATAAATGTATAAAATAAATGTCCATCAACACCTAAAAAATACTTTTAAAAAATGTTATTTGTTTTACAAATACTATTGCAACAAAAATAAAAATTGAAAGACAATTCATTCTGAATCCCTTCACCCTTCTAATAAATCAAATACATATTTTTCTGTTTTCTTCTATTCCTGACCCATAGTTATATGTTTGCATTTCACTATAACATGATACATATTCTTTCTGTTTTTGTCTTGCTTATATACTCGACATAAACATACTTACTGATTGAAAATTAATTTTTCTGTGCATATTTCAAAAGCTCTGTTTTTCTATTTGTGTTCCAATATATGTTTTTTCCTGTTCTTTATTGGTGTGGCTTTTTTTTTTTTTTTTTTTTTTTTTTTTTTGTTTTTTTTTTGTACTGGGGATTGAACCCAGGGGCACTCCACCACTGAGCCACATCCCCAGCCCTATTTTGTATTTTATTTAGAGACAGGGTCTCCCTGAGTTGCTTAGGGCCTCGCTAAATTGCTGAGGCTGGCTTTGAACTCGTGATCCTCCTGCCTCAGCCTCCCAAGCTGCTGGGATTACAGGTATGCGCCACCGCGCCCAGTTTTTAATTTTCTTTTTTTTGGTACTAGGGATTTAACCGAGGGGTGCTTTACCACTGGGCCCACTGAGCCACATCCCCAACCCCTCCATTTTTTCGGTGGTTGGGGAGACAAGGTCTCAATGAATTGATGAGGGCCTCACCAAGTTCCTGAGGCTGGCCTCAAATTTGTGATCCTCCTGTCTCAGTTTCTGGAATCACTGGGATTATTGCCATGGGCCGCTGCACTCGACTGTATTGGCATGCCTTTTTTACTGCAGTGCATGGGAGCACTCACCAGATATATTCTTTTGTTTTCTATTCTGGAAACTCCAATTGCCAGTATTCTAGGTTATCTGTCTTTAAAGCAGGGGAATTAAAAATGTGTGACTGTTTATGTATGTATACACATAATTAATAACAGGTAGGTCAATCTTTTTTCCAGTGTTTCTAAAATAAGGTAATGTTACCTCAGGTTTGCTTTCTCTTCAAAATAGTTAATTTAAACTTTCAAAATTTTGGGCTGCTTATTTTATAATTTGGATGATCCAGAATCTCTGGCTTATATCCAATGCTTAGATGGTTTCTTGCTTTATTTTGGTTGTGGGATTTTTGTTGGTATTATTGGTTTTGCTAGTAACTGTAACATCCGCCTTTAAATACTAGTTGATATTTTTATGTTTTAGGCGACATCTAGACTAAGAGAGAGAGGCTGTGATGGCCGCTTGGCAGGAATTGAAGTTCAGCAGCTCTTTTGCTCTCAAAGTGCAGCAATTCCTGAGCACCAACTAAAAGAACTGAACATAAAAATTGACAGTGCTTTGCAAGTAAGTTTTTCAAAGCTGGAATATTGATGTCCAAGGGAAGGAATTAAAGTGTTGATATTGAACCATTAGAAAGGGTAATAATAGCCGGGCGCGGTGGCGTACGCCTGTAATCCCAGCACTTGGGAGGCTGAGGCAGGAGGATCGCAAGTTCAAAGCCAGCCTCAGTAAAAGTGAGGCCCTAAGCAACTCAGTGAGACCCTGTCTCTAAATAAAAATACAAAATAGGGCTGGGGATGTGGCTCAGTGGTAGAGTGCCCCTGGGTTCAATCCCCAGTACCAAAAAAAAAAAAAAGAAAGGGTAATAATATTATAATTGACCTTGTCTTTTAATAACTCTAGAGATTTTAAATTCCTATTTTCATTGGGTTTTGTCATTCTAATCTGCTGTACAATCTTGATTCCTGAAAATAATTTGTTTGCAGGCATATAAGATAGCTCTGGAAAGTTTAGGCCACTGTGAATATGCAATGAAAGCTGGCTTCCACCTAAATCCAAAGGCGATTGAAGCAAGTTTGCAGGTATCCTTTCCTTCCTTCATTTTCTTTCTTCCTTCCTTCCTTCCTTCATTTCTTTGTTTATCTCTCTCCCACCCCCCCCCCATCCCTCTTCTCTTCCCTTTATTTATTTTTCATACGTTCATTTACTCAGCAAGTACTGATTGTCTACTGCATGCCAGGGGTAGTTCTAGGAATCCCATCCCTGCTTATAGTGTGTTAGAAGGGAGGACCAAAAGGAGAAAGGGAAAAAAAAAAAAAAAGAAGAAAGATTTGGAGGTCAAATGGTGCAGAAAGGTATAGAGAAACATAATACAGGATGGGAGTTTGTTTAGGAGTGTATGTGTGGTGGGTGGAGAGGAAACCATATCATCTTATACAGGGTGCTTTGGTAATCTGTACTACCTGAGACCATGATTTGTGAACATGGTGGGCAGTGGAATGGGAGCATGCTGGGCTGGCAGGAGGAGGCTATAGGAACTAGATGGGAATGTGAAAGGGTGGAAATTTGTAGAACTAGCACATAGAGGAGGCAGAGGCTGATTGGGTCCTCCTAAGCCCCTCTGTGTTCTGACCGGTGCTGTAGTTGGCACCACAGTTATATTTTTCTGTCTGATATCTCTTAGGAGCTGTGAGGGATGTTTATGTGATCCAGTCCGAACCAAGTGTTTTGACAGATGAGCTGTAGGTAACCTCTCTTCTACAAACTTTTTCCAGGGCTGCTGCAGTGAGGCAGAAGCCCAGCAGACTGGGCGGAGGCAGACACCCCCACAGCCCATGCAGTGTGAGCTTCCCACCGTTCCTGTGCAGATAGGATCACACTTCCTGAAGGGCGTCTCCTTTAATGAGTCAGCAGCGGACAATCTGAAACTTAAGACGGTAGCTTTCCATGGGGTTCCATGGGGTTTCAGCAACCAAGTATGAACTTGGAAATAGAGTTCTTAAGGGTTTGTGAAGATTATAGATTAAAAAATAACATAGAGGTCAAGGAAGGAGGTCAAGGAAGGAGACTCTGACCTTTCTCGGTAAAGTGATGAACCTGAGGCCTTGCCCGTGCTAGGTGAGTGCTCTACCATCGAGCCACACCCCAGGCCTTCTGATGACTTTTTAATGAAACATTTGCCAAAAAAGTTTCATCAATACTTTCATTCAAATGTTTAACCTAAAGGATTTGGAAATGCTTTATAAAATATTTTCTATGATTAATTTTTCTTATGGATTTTGCAGAAGAGGAGAAATCTTATAATAATGCAGTATAGTGGCCATTTGTGGGGTATCGTGGGTTCCAGGCTTGTGCCAAGTGCTTCACTTGCATTATCTCATTTAATCCTTCCCTGAAAGATGGGTAATGTCCTCTCTTACTTGACATATGGGGGAACTGAGGCCCAACTGAGCTAGAAATTATTAGTGGAGCTGGAATTTGTGGTTATGGAGCCTGTTTGCAGAGTCTGCATACCTGACCACTTGGTCATCCAAAATAAAGTTGAGGTTTCAAGTGGTATTTACTTTTACCAGATGATTTTGTTGCCTTATTTGAAAGGATTCAGAATTTCCAAGTTCTTCAACCAGTTTGCAACAAGAGATTGCTAAATAATGCTGTATTTTGTGCTGGTATAGAAATCACATGTATATATATTCATATCTAGCCATTCATTAAGGGGTTGAAAAATCTCTGAGGGTAACTCATGATGACAATTGCTTCAGAAATTCAAATGGTAGGATTTGGATGTACTTTAAATGCTTTTTTCCTGAGGATTATTGTATAAATGCATTTCTATAAATTTTAGAACCTTGCATAGCTTTGTCTTGAGATGTGGACTCTTCTTGTCAATCTATAGCATACAATGTTACAGTTGATCAAGGAAGCAGGCTGCTATAATGGACTTACACCTAGAGATGATTTTCCAGTGACTGAAGTACTGAACCAGGTGTGCCCATCTACATGGCGGGGTGCCTGCAAGACCGCTGTGCAGCTTCTATTTGGCCAAGCTGGACTGGTGAGTGTGTGAAGGATGAGAGAATAGAAGAGACATTTCTATTTTCTTTTCCTCAAGTTAATGTGTTAAAGCATTGTTTTTTGTTTTGTTTTGTTTTTTGCCTTAATAAATTGTATACTTAGTGAGATTTTGAATAACAAAGTTGATTTTGCAACCCTATCCTCATATTCTTTTTTGTAATATACTTTTTTTTTTTTTTGTTACTGGGGATTGAACTCAGGAGCACTCCACCACTGAGCCTCATCCCCAGCCCTATTTTGCATTTTATTTAGAGCCAGGGTCTCACTGAGTTGCTTAGGGCCTCACTAAGTTGCTGAGGCTGGCTTTGAACTCAGGATCCTCCTGCCTCAGCCTCCCAAGTACTGGGATTACAGGCGTGCACCACTGCACCCAGCTGTTAATATACTTTTATTTGTCCAAGTAATATTATTTTGCCTGAAATTATACATTAGATGTTAAGTATCTTCAAAGCAGAATTCAGTGAAATTCTAAAGGTGCTATCTGACTGAGGTAATTGACAGAAACCCAATTCAAGCTAAGGAGAAAGAAGAGTTTGCTTCCAGATTCCTGGGATGGTTCTGGAGCCCAGAGTTAGGGATGTGGCTGAGATTGTAGCAAACTGGAACCAAGGATGAAGATACTTCCAGGACTCCTCTGTTCCTCTGCCTTTCTGCCTCCTACAGGCCAAACGGTAATAAATCCTGACCATCTCTGTACTTTATCTCAGCATTGAGTGGTGGGGAGAAGCTGGCATGAAGGTCCCCTGTTGAGACTCATTGTCTCTGCTTGGGTCTGGGGTTAGTCCTGGACTGGGTAGTTATGACCAGGGAGTGAGGAACTCTGCAATGGCCAGGGAAAAGGGTCACAGTTATACAGAATTATTACTCCCATGGGATGGGATAAAGGTGGTAAGCTGGGCATTCCAAAGAGAAGGTAAAGTATATATTAAATAAACACATATTAAGTCTCCTTAAGAGAACAGTAATTCATTCCTTATGTCAAGGTCAGTGTTTTAGTATGAACTACTAAGGACTCATTTTTTGGGAAAGACTCTTCTCAGTGGCAGAGTGACTTTGTTCAGTTCAGGACTATTTCACTCAGGCTATGGGTAAAACAGAGGTCTCTTGGTTTTTTACCCAGCTTTCCATGAGTGACCTTATGAAGAAGAGCCATTTCAAACATATGAGGTGCAGGCACGTGTGAAAATATTGAATGACTTTCAAAGTTCTTCAGTGATGCAGAATTTAGACCAAATTTTAAAAAGTAAAGAAAGAACAGCATTAAAAAGTCTTTCTTAGCCTGGGAATGTAACTCAGCAATAAGTTGCTTACCTAGCACATAAAAGGTCCAAAGAAAAAGTCTTCCTTTTCTTTTGCAGATTGATGGTATACATTTGCAGGGCACCTAATTTCAACATGTAAGCTTTCCTCATTTTCAGGAAAGCAGGATGTTTAGTAATGGTTTGACAGGGCCCTTGACATGGCCAGATGATTCCGCAGCTGCAGTGCATGTTTTTCTGTTGCTCACATATGCCAAGCTGCCTCCTGTCTAAGGCCTTTGCACTCTGTCCTCCTTTTACCTGGAGATACCTTTATCTCTCTGATCCTCATTTGGCTCACTCCTATCATCTTCCTGGTGTGAGTGCCAGGATTACCTCCTCCACAAGATCTCTCCTGTCTATGCTGGTATAAGTAGAGCCCCTTTCCAGTAACTTCATGTCCGAAGTCTGTTTATCTCTTTTTAGCAATAAAATAAACAACATCAACTCAAACCTACTGGTTTGGTCTTTCCATCTTTCAGAGAAAAAGGAAAAAAAAATTGACAAAATTGGATGGGGTCAGGAGATCAGCGTCTTAATCAAAAATTTAGTTTTTTGTTAGGCATCATTGACCCATATGTAGCCTTATTTACTTGATTCTGTTTTCTACTAAAGGACTACTTTTTGGACAAAAATAGTATTTCAGTCAGAGGTTAGAGGAAGCTAATTAGAGACAATAAGCTAATTTAGGAAAATAAATCTGATGTCTACTTTATTCATGTAAAGAGCTATTGGGAAGATGTTTACCTTCTGTTCCATGTAGCTGGGGTTCTAGTGGCCCAGCTCAGAACAGTGCTGCCTTGTAGAGGGCCAGATAAGGGCCTCTCCACAGAGATGAGTTTCCATGTTTCCTTTAGGGTCTGTTCCTCAGTATGGGAACCAGCAGGAGAAGTACTAAGTTGGAGATACCTGCTGAAATATTGAAGAACCCACTAGTGTCAAGAGATTAATCCATATTCCCAGAGACCATTTAGGTGAAACTCAGAAAACTATGGCAATGTATTCTCCAGAAAGGAGTGTGCAAATAAGGTAGAAGGATACACAGGCTGTTGTAAGAAAACATTGTAAATTTAAAAAAAAAAAGTCCTATCTTATTTAGAGACCAAAAACTTCTTCCTGGTTCCCTACCCCCAATTGTAGGCACCTTTGTGTGACTGACAAAGAATCTTTGGACTATGGTTTTGAGGGGTGGGAGGAGAGAGGAAACACCTGTATGGTCCAACAAAGGCTGTTCCTTAGACAGGAAGTCTTTCCTGAAGGACCGACCAGCTGTGGGAACTCTGTTTACAGCAGTGGAAATCTACACCATTAGAGGCTGAATTTGGAATCATGATAAGCAACTCTGCACAGCTTGACTCCTGAACTATTATAGATTTGGTTTTAAAGTGTTTTATCATTGTTTTCTTGAAATTCTTTCAGTCATTTTAAAATTAATTCACATTGTCAAACTCTAGATTACTTGAGATACTATATTATCCACGTAGAATTGAAAACTCTCCTCCAAAGAAGAGTAAATCATTGAAAGAAAGGTTGTTCCTTGTCCTAAAGTAGTTCTGTTTTTATTTATGAGTAAGAATAAAATAATCTTTTAAAGTGTTTCATTTGAGGGACTTGAGACATAACTCAGTGGCAGAGCATTTGCCTAGCATGCACAAGGTCCTGAGTTCAATCCCCATCTCTGCAAAAAAAAAAAAAAAAAAAAAAAGGTTTCATCTGCCAGGCACAGGTAGAACATGCCAGTAATTCCAGTGACAGGAGGCTGAGGCAGAAGGATCACAAGTTCAAGGCCAGCCTGGGCAACTTAGTAAGATCCTGTCTCAAAATAAAAAATTAAAAGGACTGGGGACATAGCTCAGTGGTAGAGCAACTCTGGGTTCAGTCCCTATTATGGTAGGGGTAGGGAGTTTGGAAGGTTGGGTTCAGCTACTCTGGCTTGTATCCAGTCATTACAAATGGTTTTTTCTGAAGCTTTGGTTCATTGTTTAATGACATTTTACTTCTTTCAAGTACATAGAATAAAAAATACTAAGATAAAGGAAACTAATTCCTAGTGAACATTTATAGTGTGGAAAAGTGCTAGAGATGCTTGAAAAGTTCAGTAAGATTCCATACTAATAATTCGGTTTCTGTTTAATAAGGTGTCTTTTTTTTGGGGGGTGGGGGGTACTTGGGATTGAACCCAGGGCCTTGCACTTGGTAGGTAAGCTCTCTACCACTGAACTAAACACCCAGCCCTTCTTGTTTTATTATTTATAATTTATTTATTTATTTTTAAATATGTCTTTTTCATTGTAGATGAACACAGTATCTGTATTTATTTTTATGTGGTGCTAAGGATCAAACCCAGTGCCCCACACGTGTGAAGGAAGTGCTCTACCACTGAGCTACAGCCCCAGCCCCTTGTTTTATTTTTGAGACAGTCTCATTAAGTTGCCTACTTGGAATCCTCTTGCTTCAACCTTCCAAGTAGCTGGAATTACAGGCTGGACCACCCTGGCTTTAGCATAGCTGCACTCCCCTGGGAGTAGTTCTACCAAAATCACTCAGATCATTAGACTTATGTATTGGTTATGTTTGTGATCCATTTTCCTTTCTGAAAGTTGGTGGTTGTTTTTGTTTCTCTTTTAGGTGGTAGTTGACACAGCACAGATTGAAAATAAAGAAGCCTACGCCCCCCAAATCAGTTTAGAAGGCTCCAGAATCGTGGTTCAAGTCCCGTCTACATGGTAACTTGATTCTTATATTACCAGAAGCCTAAGCTCTGATTGAAGTTTGCATATCTTTGAAATGATTGCTTTGTTTGAACAAACCTCAGGTTAGCTGATACAACAGGTCTTGCTACATGTGTGGGTTTATGGGTAGCAGTGGTATATTAGTGGCATGTGTCATGATTATTGGTCTATGATAAGGAAGCCAAGATGTCTGAAAAATACCCTCACTGACCATATGTTAACTAAAATGCCAATATGCTTAGATCATAATGATCAGTATTATCTTTGTTACTGAGTTCAGAGGTTTTAAACTTACTGTATCATTTTCTCTAAGTAACCCATTATTTCTCTAAAGTTGAGTAGAGAACATAGAATTCCTTCTTCTCCTTTGTCTATTCCAGCTACAACCCTGATGGTCTTTTTCTTTCTGGGAACTGAAACTAGACGTACTCCCCTACTGAGCCACATCCTTAGCCCTTTTCAAATTTTTCAATTTTTGAGATAGGGCCTTGCTAAGTTGCCAAGGCTGGCTTTGAACTTATGATCCTCCTGCCTGAGCTCAGGAACTGCTGGTATTATAGGCATGTAGCACCACGCGCAGCATCCTTGATGGCCTTGAGCTTCATGTATATTAAATACCCAGTGTCATTGCAAATCTATGGACAGAGTTCTTTTTACTTATTAATTACATTTGTAACATAATAGATACAGGATTATAGAGGTTTTTTATGGGTGGTTTTTTGAGGTACTGGGGGTTGAACACCAGGTGTCTCTACCACTGTGCTGTATCCACAAGACTCCCCCTCCCCACCTTTGGTACCAGGGTTTCCCAGGGATGCTTAACCACTGAGCCAACCACATTCCCAGCCCTTTTTATTTTTATTTTGAGACAGGGTCTCTTGCTGAGGCTGACTTTGAACTTAAGATCCTTCTGCCTCAGCCTCCCAAGCTGCTGGGATTTTAGGTGTGCGTCCCTACACCTGGCTGCAGCCTTTCTATTTTTCATTTTAAGTAGGTTCTTACTAAATTGTCCAGGTTGGCCTCAAACTTACGATCCTTCTACCTCTGCCTCCAGAGTAGCTGAGATTATAGGCAGACATCACCATACCTGACAATAAAGGATTATTATTATTATTATTATTATTTTCCACTCCTGGGATAGGGGTGTGGCTCAGTGAAAAGAGTGCTTATCTTGCATGTGCAGGGCCTTGGGTTCCATCCCCAGCACCAAAAAAAAGGGCTGCAAATCAGTAAGAGAATGGACAAGGAGCTGGTTATGTTGGTATATACCAGAAATCCTAGCTACTTGGGAGGCTGAGGGTAAAGCTTAGTAATAGAATACCCCAATGTATAATCTCCAGTACTGAAAAAAAAAAAATGGATAAGAAACATGATAAGGTAAGTCAGGAAAGAAGCGATATGGTCAACAAATAGATGAAGAAAATATGTAACCTCATCTAATGATTAAGGGAAGACAAACCATATGCCATTTTGCCCAATATGTTTGTCTTAGAAAAACAATACTAAGAGCTGGGGATATAGCTCAGTTGGTAGAGTGCTTGCCTCGTAAGCACAAGGCCCTGGGTTCAATTCCCAGCAGTACCCCCCCAAAATAAATAAATAAATAAATAAATAAATAAATAAATAAATAAATAAAATTTAAAAAAGAAGCCTAAAATAAGGGCTATGACCTCAGCAGTTTCATAATTCCTCCATTAGGGATTTGTCCTTGCAATATGCATACAGATTTGGCTGTCAGGATTGGCACCGTAGCTTTGTTAATAGCAAATGTCTTCCAATATATTTTTAATTTTTGCTATTAAAATCATAGCAAAATGGATGAATACTTAATTATAGATAAAATAGTTAAATAATTCAGGAAGAGATTGGTGTCTATGTGGACTAACGTGGTAATTGAGCAATGCATGCAATTTGTATTTAAACCATTTGGGGTGTGTGTTTTGGGGGTTATGTGCTGCTGGGGATGAATCCAGGGCCTTGCACAGTTTAGGCATATGCTCCAGCACTGAACTATGCCCCCGTCCAAAACTGTTTATTCTTTTCTTTGGCAGGTGGGGGGTTGGGGGAATGGGGTGATTTACTGGTAATTGAACCCAGGGGCATTGCATCTCCAGCCCTTTTTATTTTAAATTTTGAGATAAGGTCTCACTAAATTGCCTAGGGCCTTGATAAGCTGCTGACCTTGAATTTGGGATCCTCCTGCCTCAGGCTCCAGAGTCCCTGAGATTACAGGCATGTACCACCACACCAAGTGTACTTAAATTATTTGTTTTTGTTTGGTACTGGGGATTGAATCCAGGGGCACTCCACCACTGAGCCACATCCCCAGCCCTATTTTGTATTTTATTTAGAGACAGGGTCTCTCTGAGTTGCTTAGGGCCTCGCTAAGTTGCTGAGGCTGGCTTTGAACGCGGAATCCTTCTGCCTCAGCCTCCCAAATGCTGGGATTACAGGTGCGCGCCACCGTGCCCGGCTAAATTATTTTTGAACCATCAGAGTGCAATGGTAGGTTGTGCAAAAAGTGTATAACCTATTGATTTAGTGAGGTTTGGAGTTCACTTTGTGTGTCCCCAAACCTTCCTTCTTTGAGTATGCCCCTGCCAAAATTTTAATTTGATTGTTCAGGTGGTATCCTGTCCTGAAATTAATAGTAATTTTTATAGGAACATATCTTCATTTCTATCAAACAATAAATTAAAAGCTTTTTTGCTTGCTTTTCTATAAGATTTTGAAGTTCCTGAGTTCCTAACTCAGTTTTCCAGTTCAAAGTCTCATTGAATGGGCTTGGTGGCAGAAGCATGCCATCCTTAGTACTCTGGAGGCTGAAGCTGGTGAATCACACAATTCAGGCCAGCCTGGGTAATTTAGTGATACCCTATCTCAAAATAAGACTCAGGGTGTAACTGAGTGAAGAAGTGCTTGACTAGAATGTATGAGCCCCTGCATTTAATCCCCAGTAGTGCAAAAACAAAAACAAAATTATTCTGATTGAAAAATATTCAACTTTGTCAGGATTCTTATTTTGAGGAAAACAGATTGGACTTTTGTATAGTTGGGTGAATATAGACGGCTAGTAGTCTTCATTTTCTTCTAGAACTCCTCCCCCCTGACTCCCCCTTATTGATTTCCTTATAATTCACTATGTCCATGAAAAAAAAAGATCTTATAGAGTGTGATTCCTTGTTGAGGCTCCCTCTGCTGTCAGGCTTTGGTAAAGATGCAAAATTTAAAGATTTTGTTTCTTTGAAATTATAGGTATCAACCTATAATATATATATTTTCTGAAATGCTTGGGGCTGAAAGTGTTTTGGATTTCAGATATTTTTGGATTTGGGAATATTTGCATGTGTGTAATGGGATATTTTGGAAATGAAACCCAAATCTAAACATGAAACTTATTTATGTGTCATATATACCTTATATATACTTAAAAGTAATTTTATATGATACATTTAGTGTGTCTAATTTTTGACTTACCTGTCATATGAGGTCAGGTGTGGAATTATCAATTTATGCTGTCATATTGGCACTCAAAACATTGTGGATTTTTAACCATTTCAGATTTTTGTATTAGGGATGCTCAACCTGTACAAAATATGTGATTGTTGAATGCAAAAGAATGATTAATTTACTTGTCTTTGGAAAGTTAAGGCTTGCAAAGCAAGTCAAGAGTTTATTGTATGCTATGCTTTTAGTGTTCAGTTGCCAGATGATTTTTTTTTTTTTTTCCTTTAGTGCTAGGGATTGAACTCAGGGGTTCTTTAAGGCTGAGCCACATTCCCAGACCTTTTTATTTTTTATTTTGAGACAGGTCTCACTACGTTGATTAGAGCATCGCTAAATTGGCCTCAAACTTGTGATCCTCCTGCCTCAGGTTCCTGAGGCACTGGGATTACAGGTATGCACCACCATGCCTGCCTCAGATGTTTTTTCCTCAAAGAAATACCTTTCTTACATTTTTAAGCTGTCCTATATTTTGTTTTAGCTATCTCTCCATTCTTTTTTTTTTCCAAAAAATATTTACTCAACACCTGCTGTGTGCTAGGCATTGTTCTGTCCTCCCGAAGTTAATCATGAGCAAAACAGACAGGGTTCCTGCTCTCATAGAATTCACATTGTAATGCTAATAAGCATAAGAAGTGAAGGGCTGGGGTTGTGGCTCAGTGGTAGAGCACTTGCCTACTAGCATGTGTGAGGCACTGGGTTCAATTCTCAGCACCACATAAAAATGAATAAATAAATAAAGATATTATGTCCATCTACGACTAAAAAATAAATAAATAAGAAGTGAGCCAGGCACGGTGGTGCATGCCTGTAATCCCAGCAGCCCGGGAGGCTGAGGCAGGAGGATCGCAAGTTCAAAGCCAGCCTCAGCAATTTAGCAAGGCCCTGAGCAACTCGGTGAGACCCTATCTCTAAATAAAATACAAAATAGGGCTGAGGATATGGTTCAGTGGTGTAGTGCCTCTGGGTTCAATCCCCAGTACCAAAAAAAGAAAAGAAGTGAGTCCAAGCACTAGCAATGTATGAAGGACAAATAAGGAGAGGAGAGTGATATTATATGCTAGAGAATAACTGAGGAAGAGGAGCAGAGCAGTCTGTTAGATGGCGAAGTCAGTCAGGAAGGGCCTCTTTGAGGATTCAGTATTTGGTTTGATAGGAGCTGGCCATACTGAGAGCAGATGGGGAAGGCAGCAAATGTGAAGGCCTGGGGAGTAAACTGGCATGTGGTGGTGATAAAGAGGGGGAACAAATCAAGACTTGAAGGGCCTTGGGGGATACAAGGTTTTTATCTAAGTATAGTTGAAGAGTTTTAAACAAGTCTTGGTGATTTGTCAACAGATCAGGTTTAGTCTCAAGGGCATATTATTGATCAGCTCTCAAGACTAATGAATTAAATAAAAATGCCCAATTTGTTGAGTTTTTTTTTCCCCCTAGAAAGAGAAATTATTACCACCAGGAACTGTAATGCTGCATTTTGCAATGACTAGCAATAAGCAAATGATCTAGTAGGCAAAATCAGTGACAAACCAAATCACAACCTGAAGTCAGCTTGGGAACTTAGAGCAAGTGTGTTCTGATAATCAGTGATTCCAAGCTGAGAAAATTGGGTGCATTGAATCTTGGCCTCCAGGGTCTGCTTAGGCACTGACAGAGCTTGCCTTGTTGCATTCCTTTTCTTGAGCTTCTGAGACTGTCCAGCTCTCATCCCCAGATACATTTCTTCTCAAGCCAAGTCATGTTGGTAGTATTGCTACCCCCTTAGGGTTTCTTTACAAGTACTCACTTTACATCTGACTCCCAGAATGCCCAGAAACTGGTTGACAGCATCATCTTGATGGACTGTGCTCTCTCAGAAGAGCCCTCTTGCCTGGGCATGGTGGCACACACCAGTTATCCCAACAACTTGGGAGGCTGAGGTGAGAGGATCAAAAGTTCAAGGCCAGGGTCTGGGGTAGTGACTCAGTGGTAGAGCACTTGCCTAGAATGTGTGAGGCACTGGATTAGATTCTCAGCACCACATATAAATAAATAAAAATAAAGGTACATTAACAACTTAAAAAAAAAAAAAAAGTTCAAGGCCAGCCATAGCAACTTAGTGAGACCCTGTTTCAAAAGAAAAAATTTAGGCCGGGCGTGGTGGCGCACGCCTGTAATCCAAGCGACTTGGGAGGCTGAGGCAGGAGGATCTCGAGTTTGAAGCCAGCCTTAGCAACTTAGCGAGGCCCTAAGCAACTCAGTGAGACCCTGTCTCTAAATAAAATACAAAATAGGGCTGGGGATGTGGCTCAGTGGCCGAGTGTCCCTGAGTTCAATCCCTGGTTAAAAAAAAAAAAAAAAAATTTAAACAGTTGGGATGTGGCTCAGTGGTTAAGTAGCCCCTGGTACCAAAAGAAAAAGGGGGGAAAAAAAGGCCTTCCAGTGAAAGTGCCCTGAATGGTGAAAAGCAGTTTGCCATATTAAGATCTCAAGGAAAAGCAGTCAAGGCAAAGGCAGCGGGCAAGAGCAAACTCACTCAAGAGAACAAAACAGCCCCTTAGGGACAAGGTGAATGAGCCAGGTCACATAGGGCCTTAAGAGCTATTGTGAGGGATTTAGATTTCATTTCATTCATGATGAGATGTTGTTGGAGGGATTTTTTTTTTAATTTCAATACCTTTATTTATTTTTACATGGTGCTGAGTTTCAAACCCTGTGCCTCACACATGCTAGGGCAAGCGCTCTACCACTGAGCCACAACCCCAGTCCCTGTTGGAGGATTTTAAGCAAGGGGCGATATGATCTGATTTGACTTACAGGAAGCTCACTCTGGTTGCTGTGTGAAGGATGCACTTGAAGGGGCAGGAGTAGAGAAAAACAGACTAGATGGAAGCTTATTTCTAAGACAGGAGGTGGTGGTTTCCTAGACCAGAGCAGCAATAAGAGATGTAGTGAGAAGTGCCTGGATTCAAAGTATGTTTTGGAAGACGAGCTCTCAGGATTTGGTGATGGGTTGGTTGTAGGATGTGAGAGGGAGCTAGATATGATTTGTAGGTTTTGGAGTGGACATTTGTATCAATTATATCTAGAGAAATCTGTAGGAATCAGGGTGGTTTTGAAAGGAAGGGGATTCAGAGTTGTAATGATTAGATTATCTCTCTCTAGGGGGAGAGAATAAAAAGCAGGAACACTATGCCATACAGAGGTGCTAAGGGAAGAGTAGGGAGCAGGAGGAGTCACCAGAGGGGACCAGAAAAAGAACTTTCTGGGTAGGAAAAAAAATGGAGCAAGCCTGGGGCATTGAAGATAATGTTTCTGGGAGGAAAGAAAAATTATAAAATGTTGCTGAGATATTAAGGTGGAGACCCTTGTTTTAGTTAGCTTTATTTTTTATTTTTAAATCTCTGTGACCAAACCACCTGACAAGAACAGTTTTTTGGGATTCACAGTTTGGGAGGTTTCAGTTAGTAGATGGCTGACTTCATTGCTTTGCGCCCAAGTAAAGCAGAACATCATGGTGGAAGGGTGTGGCAGAAGAAAGCAGCTTAGAATATGTCAACCAGGAAACAGAGAGAGAGAACTCCCCTTACCAGAAACAAAATATAAACCTCAAAGACGTGCCCCTAGTGACCTGATTTCTTTAACCACACCTACAGTTACCACCCAGTTAATCCATATCAGAGGTGGAGGTTAATCCACTGATAAGGTTACTGCTCCCATAATACAATCATTTCATCTCTGAACATTCTTGCATTGTCTCATACATGAGCTTTTGGGGGACACCTCATATCTAAACCATAGCAACTCTTGACTTTGGCAAGATCTAAGTTGGCTTTTAAAAACCTGTTTTAGGGTTGGGGTTGTGACTCAGTGTGGAGCACTTGCCTAGCGTGTGTGAAGCACTGGGTTCGATTCTCAGCACCACATATAAATAAATAAATAAAGGTCCATCAATAATTTTAAAAAAAATTTAAAAAAACTATTCTAATTGAGTTCAGGTATAAAATCCCTTTGGAGTGGAGTGAAAGGAGAGTAGGAGGTAAAGAAGAAAAGACTGCTTTTACTCATATGGAGAGTAGAAAAATAGGGCAGTACCTGGGAAATATGGGGCTGAGGTTATGGTCAGGGAGTCTGGTTTCTTAGACACAGGGAGTGCCACAGGGGAGTCCTAAGCTGATCATATGATCCTTGGGAAGGCAAAAGGCCACATAGCATCCAGCACTCATTTGGAGGGCTAAACTATGGCAAAAGCAAGATGTGTCTTACAGTAGGACAGGAGGGAAAACAGGCTATTTGGACAGATGCAGGTGAACTAGTGGAATTACCAGAAAGTGAAAGTGAGGTGGATCTCCTGCTACCAAGCATTGTCTCAGCTTAGGAAGAGTTGAGATAAGTAAGAATGGAAGAGGTAACAGGGATGTTGGATCATTGGGGAGAGGAGAAGGGCATGAAATAGTCATCTTAAAAAGAGGTAAAATTGGGGCTGGGGATATAGCTCAGTTGTTAGAGTGCCTGCCTTGCAAGCACAAGGCCCTGGGTTCAATCCCCAGCACCGCAAAAAAAAAAAAAAAAGGTAAAATTATGAAGGTCATGTTTGTTGCCTGCCTGAAATTTGCAGTGAGTCCAGGTGCAAACTGTTCAGCATGCTTTTCCTCATTGACTCTCACTTTTTTAGATACAGGTGTGCAATTTTATAGAGGAATTGAGGGGCAGAAGCATTATGGAAAAGTTTGGAGAGGAGCAGATAATTGTGCCAGACCACAGAATTTTACCAGGGCAAAGAGAATAGTTAGCCTGGGTATTGGACAGTAAGAGAACATTAGGGCTCCTGAAGGCATCTCCTTCATCAAGTTCTTCTCTTCCTACTCAACAGACTGACACAGATAGCAATCCATGGAGGTCTACAAAGTCCTGTACTCACACAACACTTCTGACACTAAATGTGTGAATTTCCTACACCAAGCAATTCTCCAGTTTTCTGCAGACACTGGGTATCCTACATTTTAATGGTGACACTAACTACACGGAGTGGCACAGAACCCATAGGTTAAGAGCTAAGCCCACAGGCTGCCTCCCATTTCAGACTCCGGGTGTAAGCCCCAGGTTTTCATCTACACTTGCAGCCTACCAGTTACAAATTGTGGTTCCTGTAACTCCTTCCATAGTTTGATAATTTGCTCTTGTGGTTCACAGAATTCAGGGAAACATTTGTTTACATTTATTGGTTTATTATGAAGGATATTACAAGATACAGATGGAACAGCCAGATGAAGAGATATACTGAGCAGTGTATACAGGAAGGGATGCAGAGCCTCCACACCCTATCTAAGTATGCCCCCTCCTAGCATCTTGATGTGTTCACCAACATGGAAGCTCTCCAGACATCATAGTTTAGGAGTTTTTGGTGACTTTATCATGTAGGAATGCTTGATTACTAACTCAGTCCAGAGCTCTCCCTCTCCCCTCTCTCCTATCCTCTCTCCCAACGATAGAGGCTGAAAATCATGGCTCTGTCTTTCTAGTGACCAGCCCCTATCCTGAAGCTATTCAGGAGCCCACCAAAAGTGATATCACAGCCAGGCATGGTGATAATCCCAGTTCATTGGGAAACTGAGGCAGGAGGATCACAAGTTCAACGCCAGCCTGGGCAGCTTACTAAGACCCTATCTCAAAAATAAAATCAAAGCTAGGTGCAGTGGCACATGTCTGTAATTGCAACAGCAACTCATTGGGACCCTGCCTCTAAATAAAATACAAAAAAGGACAGGGGATATGGCTTCATGGTTAAGTGCCCCTGAATTCAATCCCTAGTACAAATAAATAAAGTCAAAAGGGTAGGCATATAGCTCAGAGGTACATTGCCCCTAGGTTCCATCCCCAGTACCTGTGGGGTGGGGGAAAGTGATCTCATTAGGATAGAAGACATCTTGCCACCTACAAAATTCTAAGGTATTTAGGAACTCTGTGTCAGGGACCAGAATAAAAGCTGCTCCTAGCACCCCAATTAGAAAGTGACAAGAATTTTAGGAGCTCTGTGTCAGAAACTGGAGGCAGAGACCTAATATAGGCAGATGGTCTCCAAATTATTTGTTCAACTTAAGGATTTTTCAGCTTTATGAGGGTGTGAAAGTGTACCCATATAGCCATTCTGTTTTTCACATTGGTACAGTATTCAATAAATTACATGAGTCAACATTTTATTATAAAACAGGCTTGTGGTAGATGGTTTTGTCCAGTGGGAAGCTAATGTAAGTGTTCTGAGAATATTTAAGATAGGTTAGACTAAGCTAAACTATGATGTTCTTTAGATTAGATATGTATTAAATGCATTTTTGACTTACACTGTTTTCATCTCAAGATGAGTTTATCAGTATATAACCCCATCATAGGTCAAGGAGCATCTGTATTTCTTATTATGTCATAAGATCCCAGGTACAATTGTTTCTTCCCTCTTTTCAGAGCAGTGAGTTCCGATGTTAGCCAGTTGTTCTCATTTTTATAATTATTGATTTTTTACTGGATGCCAAGAGTGCATAAAAGTTGTAGCCTTTTCCATTAAGCTTTCTTCAAACACCTTTGCAGAAAAGTGCAGCTAAGACTAATGCAGCCTGATTTGTGCCTAGGTGCCTGAAAGAAGACCCTGCTACCATGTCTCTGCTGCAGAGAAGCCTTGATCCTGAGAAGACCCTGGGTCTGGTGGATGTGCTTTACACAGCTGTGTTGGACATAAACCGCTGGAGGGCTGGGAGGTTGGTGTCCCCAGCAGTCACTTGAATTGGCTGTGCAAGTAGTTTGCTTTTGGGTCCACACCCACTGACAGTGTGATTATGTATAATTTCATGTGTGTTCATGTCAATGATAGTACATGGATAAATAAGGCAAGAAAGAGAACTTTTGGGTTAATTTTTATCTTGGAATAAGTTCAAACCTGTAGATTGGGCTGGGGGCTGGGTGTGTAGCTCAGTAGTAGAGAACTTGCCTAGTTTGTGCAAGGCCCTGAGTTCATACCCTAGTACTAAAAAAGCAAAGCAAAAAAAATTCTGTGGAAAAGCAGGAATTGCTTTTTGCCCATTACCCAGATTATCCAATTTGTTAACACTTTGCCTTCATTTGTTCTGTCATGAGACTAAATCTGTTAAGAGGACTTTTAACCCAACTCATATTCTCCTTGTGAATTAAGAGCAGAGAAATATTTAGAAAATTTACTTATATCCTTCACAAAATTTACTTAATATCTGAGATAGCTGACAGTTGAAAAATCTCCTTGTGAATTATTAATTTTAAAACTGGTAGAGATCTTAAACATTTAGCCATGCCTTCTCTCTGTTAACTTTTGAGTACACAGAGGGTCCAAACAGTGAAATGCTTTCTCCAGGATTACACCAGCTATCACCTGCCTTAGCTCCCACCCCATGCCTTTTTTATCTATAGTGTTTTCTTTTAGTACAGGAAAAAATGCTTAAAAATCTTTGGAAGCAACAGCTATCCATTTGATAATAGCAGTGCATAGTATCCCCAAGTCCACCCCCTAATGCACACCCCTCCACCCCACTGTGTGGGTTTATGCATTGTCCTGATAGGTCTGCCTGGTTCTCAATCTTCTACATCCTGCAGGCACAGAGCTAGCTCCTTGCTGTTACATCTCCACCTTTAGCATGCTTTGCTGTCCAGTGCTATAATTAAAGAGTTCCACTCAAATTTCTGAGTCAGAATTCAGTGTTACTCATTTTTACAGCCCTGTGTTAGACACTATAGAATATATACACTTGAACCCCTTGGGTGACCCGGCACAGTGGTGTACGCCTGTAATCCCAGCAGCTCAGGAGGCTGAGGCAGGAGGATGATGAATTCAAAGCCAGCCTCAGCAATGGTGAGGTGCTAAGCAATTCAGTGAGATCCTGTCTCTAAATAAATACAAAATAGGGCTGGGGATGCGGTACGGTTGTCAAGTGTCCCTCCTTTCATCCCTTTGTACCCACCTTCAAAAAAAAAAAAAAAAAACCCACACACAAAAATCTTGTGTGATCATTTTTTTTTAATCTTCAAAATAAGTGAACCTGACACCAAAGAGGTCTTTTTTGTCTCAAAATCTTTTTTTTTTTTTCCCCCCCAGTGCTGGGTATCAAACCCAGGACCTTGCTTATGCTAAGGAGCCAATCTTTCTTAAATGCAAAGAGGTCCATTTAAGACTAGCATTGTAGCTTAGTGGTAGAGTGCTTGCCCAGCATGTGCAAGTCTCCAGTATGACCCCCCCCAAAAAAAAAGAAGAAAGAAAGAAAGAAAAAGGAGGTCCATTTCATCCATCTCATTAACCAATTTGTATATTTGTCTCACTCTCTATCCCCTACCCCCATTTAAATAGGGAACAAGCTTTACCCTGCATACAGATACAGCTTCAGAGAGAGATCTGTGACTTTGGAAATCAGGTTGACCTGCCTCCTGGAAATGGAAACAAGTCTTCAGGTGGCCTACAGAAGACATTCTCCAAACTGACATCTAGGTTCACCAAGAAAGCTTCATGTACCAGCTCTAGTGGCAGCACAAACTATTCCATCCCAAATACCCCTTCCAAAAATGTCTTCATAGCTGGCTGTTCAGAAGAGAAGGCCAAAATACCTGGTAATATTGACACACGGTTACAAAGCATTTTGAACATTGGTAATTTTCCTAGGACTACAGACCCTTCACAGTCAACTCAGAATTCCAGTAATCCAATGGCCAATGGTTTTCTCCTGGAGAGGCGTGAGAACTTCCTGCTCGGGGATGATGGCAAGGATGAGAAGGGTATGAACTTACCAACTGATCAGGAAATGCAGGAGGTGATTGATTTTCTCTCAGGCTTCAACATGGGCCAGTCGCATCAGGGTTCCCCGTTGGTGACAAGGCGTAATTCTGCTGCAACAGCTTTGGTGACTGAGCAGAAGGCAGGAGCCATGCATCCACAGCAGCCATCACTGCCAGCGCCCCCTCCACCACGGCCACCACAGGCTGGGGCACATACAAGTCTGACACCCCAGCCAGGTCTGGCATCCCAGCAGCAGTCCCCAAAGCAACAACAACCCCAGGTCCAGTACTACCAACACTTGCTTCAACCCATTGGACCACAGCAGCCCCCACCCCAGCCTCGGGCACCTGGGAAATGGGTACATACCTCATCCCAGCAGCCAGCACAGTCTGTTGGAGCAAATCTGTCTCCTCTTGGCCAATGGCCTGGCATATCTGATCTCAGTTCTGACTTGTACAGCTTGGGTCTAGTGAGCAGCTATATGGATAATGTGATGTCAGAGGTTTTGGGACAGAAACCACAGGGACCTAGAAATAACACCTGGCCAAACCGTGACCAAAATGATGGAGTCTTTGGAATGTTGGGAGAGATTCTGCCTTTTGATCCTGCAGGTATGTGAGCCCTCCTTACTTCTCACCCCATTTGAACATAAAGTGTGATCTCTGAGAGCTTCCTTGGCCTGTCTGCTACAGCCTTACTTATGAAAAATAACTTAATCCCGCTTTAAGACCCTTTATCATTGTCTGGAGGCAAATATAGAGCAGATCCTGCAAGAGTGCAAAGCAGTAGTGAGGAAGAGGCTGAGAAGGAAAGTCCAGCTTTTTTTCACATTATAGAGGACAGAAAAGTTTCTTGACTCTTGGTCCCATATTTCAAGTGGTTCCAATCTGACTTAGAAATCAATGTGGACAGCTCTTTGTGGGGTGTCCTTTCCGTGACTATACAACATGTTCTTATGCTTCTTTTTATCCAACCTCTAGTGTCTATTTAAGGTGGTGGAGGACTAGGGGTGTAGCTCAGTGGTAAAGCACTTGCGGAATATGCATCACACCCTGGGTTACATCCCTATCATCACCAGGAAAAAAAAAATTTTAAGGTGGTAAAGAACCCCTCCTGCTTCATAGAATACAGTTCCTGTCTAGGCAGTGTGAAAATATCACCAGAGTCATCTTAAAAATTTTGAGAAAGAAGTTAGACACAAAAGTAAAATAAACCTGGAGGAGGAATTAGACTTAAAACCACATTAGGTAAATTAAAAAGAAAAAGATAGTAGGAATTGAAAATAAATCTAAAGAATCTTTGGAAGACCAGTAAAATAAATAAGTAAATTTTGAGCCTGAAAGAAAAAGAAAGAGGAAAGAGAAAGGAGCTAGAAATATAGATAAGGGAGAAAATAAAAGTACTTTGAAAGATTGCTATATATAAGCCAGGCTTGGTAGTGCACACCTGTAATTCCAGAGAATCAGAAGGCTGAGGCAGGAAGATCACAAGTTCAAGGCCAGCCTGGACAAACTTGGTGAGACCCTGTCTCAAAATTTAAATTAAAAAAAAAATGGAGGATGTAGTTCTGTGGTAGAATGTTCCTGGGTTCAATCCCCAGTACTGAAAAAGCAAAACAACAACAAAATTTTATAGTGCATCTCACTTATGAATATAGATAGGTACAAGGGAAATCTAGCAATGTATCAAGAGTAGTAACTCATTTATTTCAAGGATTTAAGGGTGGTTCACATAAGAAGTTCTGCTACTGTACAGTAATCCAGTATATGTATCAATTAAATAAAAAAACTGATCTTATCAATAAATGCTATAAACACATCTGACAAAAGATCTTAGCAGTTCTTAAAACAAAATAAACTCCTCAAAGTTATACACTAATACAGATTTTTGAATATTTAAAAACAGACTACCAAAGCCACTAGCAAATAGTGCCTTGTATAATGGGTTTTTTTTTTTTGTGGTGCTGGGGATTGAACCAAGGGCCTTGTGCTTGCAAGGCAAGCACTCTACCAACTGAGCTACATCCCCAACCCCATCCTTGTATAATGAAATAATAATTATTTGAGTAAAAATGAGGAACCAGCCAGAGTAGCATGTAACTTTATCTTGAACTTTCTGGAAAATGCAGCAAGACAAAAACAAGTGAAATAAGTGGCATAAACTTTTGAAAATGATAGATTAAAATACACATCTCTTTGCTGGTAATGGAATTGAAAAAACAGTGCTGCAGGTATAGCCCATGATAGAACACTTGCTTTAGCATGCTTGAGGCCCCAGTTCTATAACCGGCACTTCAAAGAAAAAAAAGAAAAATATAAAACAACTCCCTCCTCCAAACTTCTAGAAATAGTAAGAAGATAGAGTAAGGTCTGTAGATACTTTTTTCTCTAATTTGGCAAAATGCACAGAGAAGTGGGAAATATAAAAAAAAAAAAGAAAGAAAAAGAAGTGGGAAATATATTCCATTCATAGGGAAGATACTGGGAAATATTATTAATAAATATAGCAAATATTTGTACAAGTAAATAAATACTAAAAAAGGAGATTTCTTGTAAAAACCACCTTAGCATTAACTATTAAAGGAAGGAAATGTCTTCTAAAAATCCTCATAGTGTTACTTGTGCATCCTCAAGTGGAAGAATGTAGGGAACTTGTACCCACAGTCCTGAGCCATGAAAGGGTGTGAAGAGTTCTACCCTGCTATGATAAAGCAAGCCCAGCCTTGCACAGGGACTCATGCCTGTAATCCCAGCAGTTTGGAAGACTGAGACAAGAGGATCTCAAGTTTAAGGCCAGCCTCACCAACTTATTGAGGCCCCATGCAACTTAGTGAGACCCTATCTCAAAATAAATAAAGGGCTGGGGATGTGGCTAGTGGTTGAGTGCCCTGGGTTTAATTCTTAGAACCAAAAAAAAAAAAAGAGCAAGCCCATCTGGCTACCACCAACTGGCACAGTTGGACGTGGCACATTTTCTCAACTGGTGATTAATAGTTCTGTACAGTTTTTGACAGTCATAAACTCAGAGTATAAGCGATGTTTGACAGTGTTTTCGTATCTTTGACCTCTGCTGAGGCTCTCACAACCCTCAGACTTTGGCTTACAAATTTTATTCTTTTCCTTTCTAATCATCAAGTCCTTGATGTCGCTTCCTGTACTCCACCCTTAGGGCATAAGGTCTAGATAGGCTTTTGTGCAAATTAAGGAAGGGTACTTCTCCAGACATTTGGATTAGAAGTGGCACCTCTTGGGGATCAACAGTCAGAAATAGTGCCTCTCAGAACAGGCAAACACAGCACCTGTGGTTTTTTTGTTTTGTTTTGTTTGGAACCAAGGATTGAACTCAGGGACACTTGGCTACTGAGTCACATCCCCAGCCCTATTTTGTATTTTATTTAGAGACAGGGTCTCATTGAGTTGCTTAGGGCCTCACTAAGTTGCTGAGGCTGGCTTTGAACTCGCGATCCTCCTGACTCAGCCTCCCGAGTCGCTTGGATTACAGGCATGCGCCACCACGTCCGGCAGCACCTGTGGTTTGACTGAGATTAAGACCTTGATTTCAGCTGGGCATGATGGCGCACACCTGTAATCCCAGCAACTCAGGAGGCTGAGGCAGGAGGATTGAGAGTTCAAAGCCAGCCTCAGCAACTTAGTGAGGCCCTAAGCAACTCAGTGTGACCCTATCTCTAAATAAAATACAAAATAGGGCTGGGGATGTGGCTCAGTGGTAGAGTGCCCCTGAGTTCAATCCTTGGTTCCAAAAAAAAAAACCCTTGATTTCACACTCTTTTCTTTCCTAGTATGTGCATATTTGGGCAGCTTACAAATGGCACAGCCTTATGCAGTGGTCCTGAAACAGTATCTTGATCACAAACTGGTAATGGGATGTACCCTACTTTCTTTCTCAGTTGGAAAGTATGCACTGTTGAGTCGTATTTCATTTGCAATGCATACTTTACTTCATATTTTTTTTCTCCCAAATGCTAGGGATTGAACCCAGACCCTTGAAAATGCTAGGCAAGCACTCTACCACTAAGCCACATCCCCAGCCCTCCTCCCCTATCTTTTTGTTTAGCACTTCTTCAAATGCTTTCTGTGCTCTCCAACCCACACTTACACTACCCTGCACATCCTTATTCAACTCCATCCAGTATGTTTCTAGCCACCCCTTATTGCATCCTGAAATATCTTCTTGCTTTTTGCCACTCTTGGCATTTTCAAACTGAATGAGCAAATCTGTTATCTAATATCCAGGAAAACACCGGACAGTAGTTTAGCTCAAGTGGGAATGGCATATAATGCCTGTCTGACCCTGGTACTTTGATAACTTTGGCTATTTGTTGACCAAAGTTATCATTTGATTTTCTAAGTTATTAGATACTCTAGGAACAGCACCAGGACATTGGAAAATTTAAAAGTAATTAGTATTTGTCTTAAAATTAGTCATGGATAAATCAAATTTTTTTCTGTCTTCCTTTCACAGTCAGCCTGCCTCACCTAGGCATAAGCCCTCCTGACAGTCCCTGCACAAACTGTACCCCAACTCCAGACCTGTGTGCTAAAAGTCCCAGCTTACCTTGCAGGGTGACAGCCAGATCTTTGGGGCATGATGAGCCTGACAGTTCCTTACCACTTGTCATTGTGTGTGTGACCAGCACATTTTCAAAGGTTGGGGAAGAAACAAGATGGGAATTTGGCCTAAAACCCTGTGTGTTCCTTGTGTCAACACAGTGGGCTCAGACCCTGAGTTTGCACGCTATGTGGCAGGAGTGAGCCAGGCAATGCAGCAGAAGCGGCAAGCCCAGCATGGTCGCCGTCCTGGCAATCCCCGGGGCAACTGGCCACCCATGGATGATGCGCATCGGACTTGGCCTTTTCCAGAGTTCTTTACAGAAGGGTGAGTACTGGGTACGGCCAGGAAGTCAAGTTTGGGATCTGGGTGTGTGAAGGCAGACTCATTGGCCTTTGTACATTCATGTCAGCAATTGAAATCCAACCTCCATTTGACTGTGATGTAGCAGAGTCTTGAGGGAATCAGTTTTATGACTATAGGATGCCAGCTGGTATGATGTGTCCTCTGAACATACTATTGGCATAAGTTTATGGTTTATCATAGACTCTTTCACCCAAGAGAAGAATTTTATATGATGGCGTTTGTAAAATGATTATGTTTAACATGGTCTTTATACTCATTTCAGCATAAAGCTCAGGTTAAACGAGTGTGGCGGTAAAACCCATGTGAGTTATGGAGAAGTATGATTATAGAATACGAAAAACAAAGGCAGGGCTGGGGACACAGCTCAGTGATAGAGCACATGCCTAGTGCACTCTATCCGCAGCATCAATCCCCAGCATGTCCTCCCCACCAAAAACAACAACAACAAAAAAACCCCTAGCAAATGTATGGTATATGGTTCAGATTTTTAAGAGAATTGTTGATTTATGTAAAAAACAAGTAGGGATTTTTCAATCTCTTATTGCTTCCTTGTTAATCTGGATGGCAAAAGAGCATCTCAACTTTGGATTTCTCTAAAATTTCATATTCAAACCACAGACTTCTGAAAAGAATAAAAGGAAGTGATAAATAAACATATCTATAAAATACAGAGCTGGAATTGTAGCTCGGTGGTAGAGTACTTGCCTCGCATGTGTGAGGCACTGGATTTGATCCTCAGCACCACATAAATAAAATAAAAGTATTGTGTCCATCTACAACTAAAAAAAAAAATTTTTTTAAACGTTTTATGTTTCATATTGTTTCATATTATATATGTGTGATAGAGTATATAAACTATATATCTGTATCACATATAAAACTTAAATAAGGGAAAGAAAGAAAACTGCAGATTTTTAGATGGGAGAGACAAGAGACCACTGTTTGGTTGAGATGAGTGCAGGGTAAGGACTGCTCTTTTAGGGCTTGGGTGGAGGGAAGCAGTTGACCTCAGAGCTGTCCAGCCAGTGTCCAGTCTGGTTGTGGGAGGCCAAGGACCAGCTTCTCTCTCTGGCTTTCAGGGATGGCCTACACAGTGGCTGGTCGGGTGCTCAGGGAGACTCAGCCAGCTCCAGTGATGAGACATCTTCAGCCAACGGGGACAGCTTGTTCTCCATGTTTTCAGGACCTGATCTTGTTGCTGCTGTTAAGCAGAGAAGGTATGAAGAGATTTTTCTAAATCAAGGAGTGGAGAGACGGGCATGTGAATGTGACCCACAGCTCATTCCTCTAGCAAATTCAGGAAGCCCATAATTAACTGCCAGCCTGCTGTATGAGAAAGGTGGAGGGGCTCTTCCAGCACCATCTGTCATGAGGACTCTAAAGAGTACCTTTAGAGCCAGGTAGAGTGGCAAGTTTGAGGCCAGCCTAGGCAATTTAATGAGATCCTATTTCAAAATTTTTTTAAAAACTTCTTTTTAAGGTCTGGGGCTATAGTTCAGTGGTAGAGTGCTTGCCTAGCATGTAGAGCCCTTGGTTTGATCCCTAGTACTGCAAGAGAAAGAAAAAGGGGGAAAAAAAGAGTTAAATTTGTTCTTTTTTCAGGGGGGTACAGGGGATTGAACCCAGGGGCATTTAACCACATCCCCAGCCATTTTTTTTGTATTTTATATATAGAGAGTGAGAGGGTCTTACAGAGTTGCTTAGGGACCTCGCAAAGTTGCCAAGGCCAGCTTTGAACTTGTAATCCTCCTGCCTCAGCCTCCTGAGCTGCTGTGATTACAGCCATGTGCCACTGCACCTGGCTATTCATTCTTAAGTTTCTTTTGATAGCAGCTATAGCATATTAGGCATTGGTGACATAGTAGCAGCAACAACAAAAAATGCCCCCTTCCTCATGGAAATAATTATATTCTAGTTAGGAAAAGCAGATTCTAAAAAGTATCATGTTAGTTGAGGTGTTAAGAAGAAAATAAAGCAGGTATTGAGGGTAGAAAATGCAGGGAACAGGTGGATTTTCTGTTTTCAGAAGGACAACGAGGGAGATGTCTGATGAGCAGAGGGCTGAGCAAAGTGAACGAGCAACTGGTGGGGCATTGACAGTGAGGTGTATGTGAGAGCAGAGTCAGGATGCTAGAAAGTTCTGGGCCTGAGCTGAGAAAGTTCTGGGTCTGAGCTGCTGTATAGAGGGGGTGCTGTGACTTGAGGTGGGAGAACTGCTGGAGGAGTGAGTTTGAGCCCAGGCTGGAGTTTTTCTATTCTATACTTGTGGCTGATCAGATATCTAAAGTTACCTCTGTCATCACTTTTGCAGAGACTGCTGTGTGCCAGCAGGAGCACTAGCTCTGATCTTAATACATCCTGTCTTTTTCATTCAGTGTTGTAAAACTAATGAACTTTTGTTTTTAAGTTCCATACACTCCTAGTGCATGATAATTTATTGAAAAAATTAACAAAAAACCAGAGCTGGTAGACTGAAGGCAGCTGAAGAAAGCCAGTGCCCATCTTCATGCCTGCCTTCCCTACCCCAGCACCCATTTGCCTGTGCTGGCTTTGTAGGTATACATCATTTAGTGCTGACCCCCATCTCCCCCTGAACTCAATGGACCCAAACCCTTCTCACCTAGAACCAGGGACTCGAGACCAGAGCCACAAAGCTGGGATGTCCCCTAGAATTAAGCTGGATGGAAAGCCAGGAAATCATTGCTCTGGGCTCTTGGTTCTTTCAGGAAACACAGCAGTGGAGAGCAGGAGACCAGCATGCTGCCCTCACCACCTCTCCTTACTACAGTGGAGGACATGAACCAGGTATTGTGGGCTGGCTCATTGTTAAGGTCATGGGCAAGATTCCACAGCTTCTGTTTTAAGGCCTCAAAGTCACAAGCAGTCTTCTTTGTGGTGAAAATCTTTTTCTTGTGAGTTTGTCTAAAGTTAGCAATCTCAGCTGACTAAGAGCCACACGTAGAGAAAGTTCTAAGGCTGTGCTATCCAGTATTTGCCACATGTGGCCATTTAAATTTAAACTAATTGTAAATAAAAGATTGGGGGTATAGCTCAATGGTAGAGTGCTTACCTAGCATGCAAGAGGCCCTGGGTATAAACCCCAGCACTGAAAAAAAAAAAAAAAAAAAAAAGATAAATAAAATTATAAATAAATATAAATTCAGTTTCACGGATGCTCTAACCATATTTGGCAAGTGGCTACTATTATTGGATGATGCAGACATAGAGCATTGCTATCACTGTAAGAAGTTCCATTTGACAAGGCTGTGGGGTGGGCTGGGGCTAGGTAGAAAGAAGGGCCAGAGATCTGGGAAGGTGGGAAAAGATGGTAAGCCACCAGAAGTGCCACTAAGAACCCTCTTCTGTCCCTCAGGATAACAAAACCAAAACGTGGCCACCCAAAGCACCCTGGCAACACCCTTCCCCACTGCCCAGCACACTGCCCAGCCCAAGTGCACAACTCTATGCAGTCGCCAGTCCTGGCAGCCAGTGGAACGACACCATGCAGATGCTGCAATCTCCTGTGTGGGCTGCAACCAGCGAATGCAGTGCTGCCTCCTTCTCTTATGTGCAGACCCCACCCCAGCCCCCACCCCCACCAGCACACAAGGCCGCACCCAAGGGCTTCAAGGCCTTCCCTGGGAAGGCTGAGCGCAGGCCAGCCTACTTGCCCCAGTACTGACCCAGGGTCATTCTTCCTGCCCAGAGCTGTTGGGGTGAGTATTCCCACCCCAGGGTTGACTAGCTCACACCAGCCCCACAGAGGACCAGTGCACCCCATCCCAGGGAGGTTTCCTTGGGGACAGGGGTGTTTGGCAGCTCCAAGCCTTTAAAGCCTGGTTTCTGAAGGCAGCAGACCCCTGGAGAGCCAGCTGAAGATGGATATTTCTCAACACTCAGGGGGTTGCTGGATAATCTGCATGCTTAATAAGCACCTTGAGTGACTCTGATGCAGGTGCTTTGAGAAACATAGTTCTAAGGTTGTTAATCCTGCTGTATGTTGAGAAGACATCAGGTCTGAAGGCCGAGAGCAAAAGTGACCATTCTTATGAAGCCCTCTTATCCCTCCTTAACACACTGAGTGGTGACCACACCAATCACTGATTTTATAGCTATTTTCATGTAGGTTTTTAGTTAAAACATCTCCTGTCTAAAATGCATTGAATATATTAAGATAACAGATATACCCGCTGGAGGTTTGCTCAACACTATATTTAAGCACACAAAATGGGAATACGTAGAATATTTGTAATCAGAAGCAATCACCTGGGTTTTCTATGGGTGAGCTACCCTTTCACCCCAGAAATACCCAGGGGTACAGCCTTTACCAGATTTACAAAAGCAGGATTGTATAGCTGACGTCGGAGGTATATTCCTGACAGTGTATGGAGATGAGCCAGCAGGCTGCTGCTGCTGTTGTGTGCAGAGTAAAGGTGCACCTGTTGCCCTCAGATCCTTCCATACATGGCTGGAGGCAGCAACACAGTCCTCAGAGTGGGGAAATGTGGTCAAAGGGCTGCACAGAGACACCTGCACTAGAAACTGCAGTGACATTTGTGAGCTGGTTCAGAAGACAAACCAGTTAAGATGTAGATAGGAATTAAAGTCTTTTCTCTTCTTTTTAAAAAGAAAATCCACCTCATTTTTGGTTAACATGTGCCATTAAAAGATAACATCCTGTGGATTTAGGGATATTTTCCAGCCAGAATGGATCCAGAATTGAATGGTGCTTAAATTGAGAAATAATAATAAATATATCTATATAGACTAGACATATCCCACTGTATATTAATTGAGGCTGCAGAAAGTTCTTTATATAAAACTTATTTAAATTTTTCATATTTCATCTTTGAAAAAGTCTAATTGAGAAAAATCCATGATATTTTCTGGTATGAAAGTTTGACAGTATTAATATTTTTTTTATATTTTCTTAAGTCATTAAACCATTTTAATATATGTTAACTACTAATAAATGGTTTATTCTTTCTAACTCCATATAAGCTTTTCCAGCAAAGATTGTAATAACACATTTATGTTCTCATTTTTCTACAGATATAAGTAAATTTCTATTTAAAAATACCAAAAAGGATAAATATATATGTACACACATACAACACCCACACCCACATAGAGATACACACACACACACACACACACACACACACACACACACATTTTAGAGGACCCTTAGGGTGTCTGAGCCCAGTCACCTAAATTTTTAGTACTGTGTTGTCAGGCTGTTTCCAGGCCTGGGGTGTTGTCTTTGTGCTGTGCGGGGATGCCATTGCTGCCTGTACGTATGATCCTTTCACCATGGGTTCTGAACATTCACCTCACCATGTTTACAGATAACTATTTTGTACATAGAGTTTTTCAGGCACATCCTTTGCATCAATCCTGCGTGGCTCTTGTCTGTGTTAGCTGTCACAGTGTGCACACTAATCTCTCTGTTGAAGTTCTTTGTGACTGTTTTACTTGTAAGATATAGTTTTCTATTTCCTTCAGTAATGTGTCCACAGTGCCCTGTATTTCGAGTTCTATTATGCTGAAGTACTCTTGTTTTGATAGTGCCTCCCCAAAGACCTCACCCTGGACAGAGGTCAATTCTCAATGCCCCAGCACAGGTGACATTGTTAAACTGTCACTTTCCAGGTTTTTTTTTTTTTTTCCTATTAAGAAAGACATTTTGTAATTGCATCTCCATGGGCTGTGACTGTGTGAAGCTGTTTGTGTAGTTTCCACGTAGGTGCTGTGTTCCCAGCACCACCTTGCTCTGAACACTGGTAATTCCAGGTGCTGCGCTCGGCAGATTGGGTCTTGCCAAAGCGCGCGCGCACGTGTGCGTGTGTGTGTGTGTGTGTGTGTGTGTGTGTGTCCTTTGCGTGGCTGGGCGTGGCTGCCTTGCTCGGGCATCAGTAGGACATTGTGTGAACAGTTACAATGGTTACAATGCTTCCAAACTGGAACTCTACATTTTGTATCTTACTTTTAAAAGCTCCTATAAGTAAAGTAACTATTGGCTTTATTAAAAATATACATTTAATATATTCTGAATCTTTATTTAAAATGAACTTCAACAGACACCATGTCAGATGCATTGCCTGACTCACCACTTTGAAAAGCTGTACACAAGTTTGTTTTTAGTCAGAATGTTCTTGGATTCTGAGACTTTTTCAAGGGGGGAAGACCACTTAGGGAATCAGGATGAGCTGGAATGGATGGGCAGGAAACAGAACCAAACATAACCCTCTTGTTGGCTTCCCTAAGGCCATAGCTGGTTTAGGCCTCTCATAGGTGCAACCAATATAGGGGTAAAGGAAACTATCTTGGAAGGATAAAGGCTCTTTCTGGGTTGGGGTCTGCCAATACCCACGTCCCACCAAGTGTGGGTGATAGGACCTTCCCAGCCAGTTTTTCCAAGGAGTAGACCCATGGATGAGGACTTATTTTACCCCCACCCTAGGAACCCCATCTGTGCCAAGAGATGTTGCCTCATAGGGATGAAAAAGGACCTGTCTCACTGGATGATGCTGTTCTGTTAAGCAGAAGGAAGACTGTATGATGATGAATGGATGGAGAGTTATAGGGGAACTTCAACTTAGTTTCACTTGCAGAAAGCAGCACTTCATTGAATTTTTTTCATGAATTCAAGAAAATTGAGTCATGTCAGCATTAATATATAACCTCCAAGGGTAAGTACCACTGTGAGATGCCCTGAAGTTGAACATAGAGACCAACTACCAGAGCCTTCCAAATGCACCTCAGGACAAGGCTGCTTAGCAATATCCATGTTTCTTGGGTATACTGAGGAATACACTGAAAATTTTTATTAAAATGCTAACAGTGCCAGGCACAATAGTGCATGCTTATAATCCCAGTGACTCAGGAGGCTGAGGCAGAAGGATTGTAAATTGGAGGCCAACCTTGGCAACTTGGTGAGACTGTTTCAAAGAATTTTTTTAAAAGGCAGGGGGTGGGGTGGGTTGGGGTTATACCTGGGTATAGCAAAGAGACAAAGCACCACTGAGTTCAATCCCCAGTACGGGGGGGGGGGGGGGGGGGGAGGGAGGGAGGAAAAGAAAATGGTAGCAGGGGCTTGGGGGCTCAGTGGTAGAGTGTATGCTTAGCATAGTCAAGGCCCTGAGTTCAATCCCCAGGTCAAAAAATAAGCAAAAATAATAAAACGCTAGCAGTGGGGAAAAAACTTATTTTATTCAAGTGTTTTCCTATTTAACATAAGCACCTAGTGCTGTTCACTAGCTTCAATTCACAGAAGTGATGGGGATACAAGGAGTCCTATAGCCCTAACTCTATGCCAGACAGGTGGGGATGGAAGTAGAAGAGAAGTTACATCTGAGCTCCCAGAGGGTTCTTGGAGGCCTTGGCCCATCTGAGAAATGGAGAACACACAGGCAACTGAGGTACTAATGAGGCTTGTTACCCTCCTTTCCTATTGGGGAGATCCAGTGACTCCAGAGGCTGAGGCAAGAGGATACCAAGTTCAAGGCCAGCCTCAGCAACTTAGTGAGACCCTGTTTAAAAAAAAAAAAAAAAAAAATATATATATATATACACACACACACACACACACACACACACACACATATACATATATATAAATAAAAGGCCTGGAGATATAGCACCACTGGGTTCAATCCTTACAATCCCCCCCCCCAAATAAATCAGCCACCTGGAAAGCTCCTCCCACATGCCAACCATGGGGCTGTAACAGAGGATTGTGCTGTGTCCTGTTTAGCCACTGTCGTGACCAGCCTCCTAATGTGGAGGCAAAAAATAAACCCTTGCCAATGGTCAGCTCCTCGACTGCCAGAGTCATGGACACGGACAACATGACTGGTTGCATAACAACTATATCTAGTCAGGAGTCTAAGGAACCTCCAAGGAAAGGCACCTGGCGATAAAAACTGCAGCTGGCCTTAAGAGTTCCACAGGGATGGGGCTGGGATCTTGGCTCAATGGTAGAGTGCTTGCCTTGCACGTGTGAGGCACTGGGTTCGATCACATAAAATGAATAAAATAAAATAAAGGTATTGTTAATCTACAAGTTAAAAAAAAAAGTTCCACAGGGATAGGCTGGCTGGGCCCAGGCCTCTGTCCGAGGGGGGACTGAATATGACTTGTGGGCTGGGGTTGTGGCTCAGTGTAGAATGCTTGCCTAGCACATGTGAGGCACTGGGTTTGATCCTTAGCACCACAGAAGAATAAATAAAATGAAGATATTGTGTCCGTCTACAACTAAAATGTATATATTTTTAAATGTGACTTGTAGTAAGAGATGTGGGACTTGGTGATGGGGAAAGACTGTTTTTAGAGTGTCTGCTCAACTCCTAGGGACATGCCCTTGGTAGGAGCCAGGACTGCAAAGAAAATGCAGCTCCTGCTCCTGAAATTAAAGTCTTTTTAGGAGAGACAACCTCATCTTTCCCATTCTTGTTAAGAGAACTACCACCCACGGACCCAGTTGCTCAGGCTGAAAAAGAAAATATTCGTGATTCTTCCTTCCCTTACTTTCAGTCAGCAAGTTCTGTAAGTGTATCTCCAAGCACAATCCTCAACCAGGTCCTCACCTGGCCCCTGCCTCTCCCTCTATAGCCTCAGGGTTTCCAAAGCACACACCCCTCTCTCTCCCCAGGACTTTGCCCCGTCCTCTCCAACTTGCCTGCCTGTTGTTCTGAAGGCTGTTAGGCTCCATCAGTTTTCTCAGACCGGTGCCCATCTTCCAACATGGCTCTGTTTCTCCTCATAGCACTTAGCGCTGTCCTGGCATTTAGTGCGTTTGCATTTATTTCTCCCACTAGAAAGTCCGTTACACGTCCACATTCCCAGGGTACAGAACCATCGCCAAACATCTTGAGACAGATGAAAGGTGGTGCTAGACCCAGAATTTGCTAATTGTAATAGAAAAGGGTGTGGGGAGAACCAGACTGCGAGGTCATAAGAACTGCGAGGAGGGATCAGTATTGGGAGCTGCGAATCGCATTATGAAGGCCCATGTACTAAGTTTTCTATTCTCATGGACATCACACCAACATACGGTGGGGAAATAGTTTTGAAAGACTTTGCAAGGGGTTCGTAGGGAAAACCTGAGGACCACGCTGCGAAAAGGAAAGACCTGCCGCCACCGTCCCTGAGGGAGCGTCATTCCACCCACGTCTACCTTTGCACGTCCGCCCTCAACCGGAGCATGCGCACATGCGCGCACTACATCCATCCCAGACGTGCGAACCGAGACGTTTGTCCGTTCACCGCTCGTCTCCCCAGGCTCCCTGCCCAGTGCGGGCACATGCGCACATGAGCTCGCCCCGCCCACCCAGGACGTGCCTGCCCACACGCAGAGGCGAGCGCGCGGCTCTTCCATGTGCGTGGTTGCGTCTTCCTGCGCGTGGGTTTGTTCTCGCTGCCCCTGCGTAGTGTGCGCCACTTCTTGGAGCTCCGCGGAGCCAGTCCCCAGCCCGCGCGGCGCAGCGTGACTCAGCATCTTCGGCCGTGTGCCTCTTGGAACAAGCGCGGACACGGCCGCCTTGCTTCCTACCCTCCCCCCGCAGAACTAACCTCCTTTCCCTTGAATCCGCCCCTTCGCCAAAGTCCCCTGCCCCGGTCCTGCTGTCACGCCCGTGATGACCTGGCCTCTAGGGCCTGCTAGGGCCCTATCCAGCTGCCCTGAAATTAAGGACTGACTTATCTAAGTGCCCATGTCTCGGTTTCCCTATCTTTAAGGACTGTGTTCTTGTTCGGAACTGGTCTCGCCATAGGCTGTAGTAACAAAACTCAGTGACAGTCATCTGCTTTTCCAGGACTGCCTTATCAGGAGTTAATACAGTCCCTGGCCTTATTAACTTGCCTCCAGAGTCAGATTCCCTCCTCAGCCATTCCACTTGCAGGTACCAGATCATCTTGCAGAAGGCCTTTGAGGGCGGCCAGCACTGGAGCAGGATTTCTTGAGCTTAGATGTGTGCTTGTTTTTATTCATCTTAGTCCCTGGTCTGGGGAGTGACCTCAAGGAGCTTCTCTCCTAGGATCCTGGCACTTTTGAACTCTATCCTCTGCGGTTTGCAGCACTTGGCGCAACATAAGTTGGTGTACTTGGTGAAGCAAGTAGAAAACAGAGTTTAACAAGTTTTAGAATATAAAATAATCTTACACTAATGTTTTTCCAAACTACACATTCCAGCCCCCAGGACTTAGAGATGCCACCCCCAGACTTGGATGACTCATCACCACCCTGTGTACCTCCCATCTTTCCTGGGGGAGTCTCCCCATTGCCCTGCATTAATCTCAGAGGAAGATGTTGATAAAATCATTAGCCTGATCTTTCTACCTCTCTGCATTTGCCCAGGCTGCTGCCATTTTGGTCCATTTCCACTTGTAAAATTCTACTCTGCTATTTAGTATTAACATCATAGAGGCCGCGTAGATATTGGAACTGGGATGATGAGACAGAAGGGAATTCCCTGCTTCCCTTACACCTTTTTCCTAAGACGACTGAAAAGCCAGGAACTTGTGGAAAGGACAGGGTTGAAATAAAATCTCTACTCCATTAAATTTCATCCTCAGCCCTTTTTATTCTCTATTTTGAGTCAGGATCTCTCTTAAGTGACTGAGGCTGTCCTCCTGCCTCAGCCTCCCAATTCGGTAGGATTATAGTTGTGCCCCACAGTGCCCTGCTCAAATTTCTTACCTCTCTCTTAAATGTGGAGGTCAATAGGATATCCTTCATAGGGCTGCCTTACCGTTATGTGGGAGAGTGTTTAGCAAAGAGCTCTTCAGAGAGTAAACCTGGCTGGCCATACTAGTAACTTGATGAAGGACTTTCTACTGATATTGATCTTTGTTCTACTTTGTGTGTTTTCTCTCCTTTGCTATGGCCTATTACTTGCAGATAAGGATCTAGTTTTCTGCTAATATAGAAAACCCATTAAATTTGGAATTTCAAAGTTGAGTGTTAAATTATCATGGGGGAAATCTGGAATAGTTCAAACTGCTGGGAATAACAGGCCAACTGCTGGTGGCATACATTATGGAATGTCAAAAAGAAGGTGACAGACGGGCGCGGTGGCGTGGGCCACCCCAGGGGCTCTGGAGGCTGAGGCAGGGGGATCACGAGTTCAAAGCCAGCCTCAGCAAGGGCAAGGTGCTAAGCAACTCAGTGAGACCCTGTCTCTAAAGAAAATACAAAATAGGGCTGGGGATGTGGCTCAGGGGCCGAGTGCCCCTGAGTTCAATCCCTGGCACCCCCCCCCAAAAAATAAGGTAATATCTCATGAAAATCTAAGAGAGAGCAGTAGAGGAAAGGAACCATGGGGAGGCAGGAAGGGAGGGAAAAGGGAAATACTGGGGAATATTAGAAAAATTATACTGTTATATTGTGTGTATGTACAAACATGTAACAATGAATCCGACCAGGATGTACAATTACAATGCACAAATAAAAAATACAGGGGAAAAAAGGTGACACCATGGAACCAGCAACCATTAGAAGCTTTACCTTCCACCTCTTATCTCAATACCTAAAGCTGTTCTTCTTTTTTTTTTTAATTTTTTTTAGTTGTAGATGGACACAATACCTTTGATTTATTTATCTTTTTTT
>JAJEJO010004754.1:94218-139168 GCA_020662805.1 Glaucomys volans
CTCAGTGGTAGAGTGCTTGCCTAGCATGTGTGAGACCCTGGGTTCAACTCTCAACGCTGCATATAAGTAAATTAAATAAATGTCCACTGACAACTAAAAAATATTTCTTAAAAAATTCAATTAAAATAAATGATCCTTAGCTTAGGTTTCTGGGATGAACAGCCCCCTTTCATTGACAATCTCAAACCCTCCTCCAGCCAATGTAATGGCCTTTTTTTTTTTTTTTTTTTTTTAATTTTTTTTAGTTGTAGATGGACACAATACCTTTGATTTATTTATCTTTTTTTGGGGGGGGGTCCAGGGATTGAACTCAGGGCCACTCGACCACTGAGTCACATCCAAAGCCCTATTTTGTATTTATTTAGAGACAGGGTCTCACTGGGTTGCTTAGTGCCTCGCTGTTGCAGAGGCTGGCTTTGAACTGGCAATCCTCCTGCCTCAGCCTCCCAAGGTGCTGGGATTACAGGCGTGTGCCACTGCATCAAGCCTGATTTATTTATCTTTATGTGGTGATTGAACCCAGTGCTTCACATGTGCTAGGCAAGCGCTCTACCACTAAGCTACAACCCCAGTCCCACTAAAGCTGTTCTTATGTGTTTGGGAGGATAGAAGCTATGGAGAAGGTAGTGTGGCATAGGCAGGTTAACAATCCAAAACACCTTTGGAAAACTTGGCGTGAAATGTCATGTAGGTAGGGGCTATTCCCTGGAGAGTCCTGTGATCACTCATTTCTTCAATTTTCAGCCCCTACTATTTTCCTTTTTTCATCTTTGGGACCCCACATCATTCTGGGCAGGGAGAGAAAAGCCATTTTGGAGCAGTTGCATTGGAGTTGGGAGATGGGCCAAAGGAAAACCTAGGCCTGGAACTGTAGCAGTTTGGGACCCTCCTTCGTGGGCTGGCCTTTCTGGGAAATCAGATGATAGAGAAGCTTAATTTAAGAGTGTTGGTTCTTAGCTGGTGGGCATAGTAGTGCACACCTGTAATCCCAGCGAACTGGGAGGATAAGGCACGAGGATAGCAAGTTCAAAGCCAGCCTCAGCAATTTAGCAAGGCCCTAAGTAACTTAGCAAGACCCTGTCTCAAAATAAAATATATTTTAAAAGGCTGAGGATGTGTCTCAGTGATTAACTGCCCCTGGTTTCAATCCTTACTACCAAAAAAATAAAAATGCCAGTTCTCGTTAGGCTCATGCCTGTCATCCCAGTGATTTGGGAAGCTAAGGCAGGATGATTGTAAGTTCAAGGTCAGGCTTGGCAATTGAGTGAGACCTTGCCTCAAAATGTAAAAGGCTGGGAATGTAGCTCAGTGGTAAAGCATCCCTGGGCTCAGTCATCAGTACTGCCAAAAAAGAGTGGCAGTTCCTGGACTTCTCTGACTATATGCACTATATTCTCTTACAGTTTTGTGATTTTAGCTGCTATCAATTCACTTATGACTCCCAAATTTCTCCTCCAACTCCTTCTCTTATGCTCCTGATGTGAACACCCAACTCAATACCCAACTTAATACCCAACTCAATACCTCCACTTAGATGTGTAACAGTTTTAAAAACTTAACATGTGTAGAAAACTAGATCATGTTATTTCTCCCAAAACTTGCACTTCTCCTAGTCTTCCTCATTGGACATCTTCTTTATTCCTCATTGGAATCACTGATAGCAATTCCATTTTTCCAGTAACTCAGGTCAAAACCTGGATATCATTCTGACTATTCTCTTTCACTAGGAAATTGTGAATTCTTCATTTAGGTCACCATGCCCAACTTCTACTCCCTTGACAGAATTGGCCTTCTTCCCTGGTCTGCATTATTACCCTAGCTCCCATCTATGTCCTATTCTTGCTGCTTGTCATTCTGATCCTTTGTAAAACATGGCAGATGATATCCCTCCTCTGCTTAGAATCCTTCGATGACTTCCCATCTCTCTCAGAACAAAACCATAGCTCTTCAGTGATTTAGAGGGTTCTTTTGTGATCTTGTTGCCTTCCTTTTCCTCTCCGACCTCATCTTTTATTACCTTCTCCTAATTCACTCTGCCCCAGCCACAGTTGCCTTCTGTTTGTGGAATATCTAAGCATGCTCCTTTCAGGAATTTTGTAGTGGCTGTTCTCTTTGCTCTAGTGCTTTCTTCCCAGATAGCCAATTAACTCTTTCCCTTACATTTGAAGCTTGTGCTCCAATGTTACCTCTCATTAGTGAGATGTTTTCTTGAGCATCTATTTATTTATTTTTAGGTACTGGGGATTGAACCCAGGGGCCCTTCACCACTGAGCTACATCCCTTGCTGTTTTATATTTTTTATTTTGAGGCAGGGTCTCATTAAATTGCCTAGGCTGACCTCGAACTTGTGATCCTATCTCAGCCTCCCAATTCTCTGGAATTACAGGTGTGCCCACTGCACCCGGATTTGACCATCTACTTAAAATTGCAACCCCCTATTCCCAGCATCCTTTTCAGCTTGACTTTTCTCAATAGTACTTACCAGCATCTGACATAAAATTTATTCTATTTAGCTATTTGGTTACTTAAGTACCCACAGCACCTGGAACTTGGAAGGTGTTCCACGGAGTTGTTGAAAGACAGATGAATGAATGAAGGTGACTCGGGCACTGGGCGATCGGTCTCAGCCCCCAGTCACTTCCGGGCAGAGACCAGTCGACCGTGGTGCAAATGGCCTCTCGGTGGTGGGGAGGGCCCAGCTGAATCTCCAGACCTGCTGCTGCCGCTGCCGCTGCCGCCAAGGTCACGCAGCGGGCGGGGAGGGCCGGGGTGGAGGACCTGGGGGGGGCCGCCGGGGGAGCCACGCAGGGCGGGGGCCGGGGGCGGGGCCCGGCGCCTGCGCCATAAAAGCTGCTGCGCCCTGCGGGGTGCTGCTCGCTTCGCGCCGCCCGCTCTTTCCTTCCTCCGTGCACGTCTCAGTTCGGGTGCCTTCTCGGTCCCGCCATGGCTGCCCTTACCCAGAACCCGCAGTTCCAGAAGCTGCAGCAGTGGCACCGCGATAACAGTTCTAACCTCAACCTGCGCCGCCTTTTCGATGCCAACAAGGAGCGCTTCAATCATTTCAGGTGCGCGCGCGGGGCTGGGGCCAGGCGACCTGGACAAGGGCCCCAGGGACCCCTGGCCATTGAGCCGGGCCCAGGCCAGAGTCGCACTTTGTCCTTGACGCCTCCTTGGAGCGTGTTCGCCGGAGGTCTCGGTCTGGGGCCTGCTTAGTCATGAGGCGCAGCGGCCCCTCCTCAGCTTTCCCTCCGCTGGGACCTCGCCTTCCTCTCGCCCCTCCCCCACAGCTCTTTTAGAAGGGCCTCCTGAGGGCACTTGTGGGGAGGGGCTTCACTGACGCAACAGGCCGGAAAGAGCTGCCCCCTTCCACCTGGTCCTGGCCACTGTAGGCTTAGGACGTATTTGGAGTGCGGTCGGGGTGGTCAGCTGGGGGGCGGTTTGCCCGGAGTCGCGGTGGAGATATCGGGGCCTAATTCTTTGTTAAGAGACTAAGGCCAGGGACCTGTGGAATGACCGGGAAAAGGGAAGGAGTGTGGGAGGAAATCTTGGGTGGGAATGCTCTGATCACGTTGATGGGGCGGGGGAGGGGGTAGGGATGGCACGACTGCCTGTGGCTCCAGGACTGGAACTCTCTGATGGTGAGGCAGAGTGGAAGCCCTGCAGGGGTTGCGGGGGTGGCTCCTTGGGCACTGCAAGGCACTTGCACCTTGTATTCCCAGGCCATGACTCCTTGCCCAGGGTCGGACTGCATCTTGGTTCGGTGGCATGACTTCCTTCACTGTGCTGCTGCTGCTCCAGACACCACCACTCTGCTGGGCAGCTAGGGACCTTTTGGGATTGTGGCATAGGGAGGATGTTCTTCTGGAAGCAGCTCCTGCCTTTGCTCTGATCCAGAGGCAGGCTGGGGAGGCCAGGGGTGTGGTCAGTAGCTTCTGCATCTTTCTGTAGCTTGACTCTTAACACCAACCATGGCCATATTCTGGTGGATTACTCTAAGAACCTTGTGACGGAGGAAGTGATGCACATGCTGGTGGACCTGGTAAGATTGTTTGGGGAACCCTGTGTGGTGGGAGAACTGGGCTCCTGGGAGCCTCCAGGTCCTTGTGGACCTCAGTAACTACCTCAGTGCTGTTGCTGGATTCTGAGTGCTTGGCCTGACTCAGGTTCTGAGCAGCATTCCAGGGGACCCCAGTGCCTGAGGTTTGAGTAGACTCTTTTCCTAGATGGGAGTGGGAGACAGGCTGTAGTCTTCTGTCAACCCCACTGGGGGCAGTGCTATTCCTGTGCTTGGGGGCTTGGACTTGTGGTCATTGTGAGTAGGACCAGACCTCAATGTTTTCTCTTCTCAGGCCAAGTCCAGGGGTGTGGAGGCTGCCCGGGAGAGCATGTTCAATGGTGAGAAGATCAACAGCACCGAGGTGAGCAGCCCCGGTGTATACCAGGTTCCACATACCATCTGGGACCTCTTCCTTCCCTTTTGAGGTTCATCTGACTGTTAGCATCACCCTGTGTCTTCACCTCTTAGGCAATACTTTTGCTTAAGGAGGGGCCTGAAGGCCTGTTTCTGTGGGGACTGGTTGCAGGGCTTTGGGGTGTGTCTTCTCTAAGACCAGCAGGGGTTTGGCAAGCAAATTGGAATGGCTCCCAGTGTGTGCCCAGGGAGGTGTACTTGTCAACCCTGAAGAGAGAGTGTCTCAAGGATTGTTCAGGCATTTTATTAGAGAACTTAGCTGATTTATTCTTTTTTTTTTTTTTTTTTTTTTTCCTGGGTACTGGGGATTGAACTTGGGGGCACTCAACCACTGAGCCACATATCCAGCCCTATTTTGTATTTTATTTAGAGACAGGATCTCATTGAGTTGCTTAGTGCTTCACTTTTGCTTTGAACCGACTTTGAGGCCGGCTTTGAACTCCCAAACTGCTAGGACTACAGGTGTGTGCCACTGTGCCTGGCACTGACTTATCCTTGCTGTAAGTTTTACTAGTGACAAGAATTTCATGTCACAAAAGACTTCAACCTCCTCAGCAACCTCCTCAACCTGCAGAAAGGCCAAGCTTTGGGAACCCTGTTCCTGATTTACAGTAGAAACCTGGAGGCATAATAAACACTGAGCACTTAGTCTCTGTCCTCATAATGTCATTATCTTCCTTTTACTTATAAGGAATCTGAGGTTTAGAGGTTAAGTTACTAATCTAAGATGTCATAGCTGGAAGAGGAAGAGCTGGGATTCAAACAACCCATCCTGCATTACTGGGCTAGTGTGAGGAAGGCTGCAATCAAGGAGGGTCCATCTACCTATGAAATGTGGGGAGGAATGAGGCCTTCTGTCTTAGTGGGCCTCTCACTAAGACCTGAGATAATCACTTTCCTGCCCACCTAGATCCTTTAACCTGCTTCTGTCAAATACTCCCCCGTTGGCTTCAGCTGGTTGGGCTGTTTTCTATGACTAGGCCAGCTGCCTGGCACCTGTCATAGACTTATGGTCTGGTTGGTGTGTGGCAGATGGTAGTGATGGGGCTGCTTGGTGAGAGAAGCTTGAGTTACTTGCTTCCACATCCAGGGGGCTAAGGGCACTTTTCGGAAGGTGCCAGCAGACACTGTGTCCTCTAATCAGAAGGATGAAGTTACTTCAGGCTTCATGAGACCTTGTCCACTGAAGACACTAATTGCTTATCTCTGACCTTTGTTGTCACCATTCTGCTTTTGCTCTGTTCCTTCTTCCTCAGAGAGTTCACACACTGAGCACCTAGAGGCCCTCAAGGCCTGTCCTAGGCATGTTCAGTTCCCCTTGGCCCCTTTCCTCTTCTTTTTTTTTTTTTCCTAGTACTCGGGTTGAATTCTGGGGTGCTCCATCACTGAACTACATCCCCAGCCCTTTTTAAATTTTATTTTGAGATAGGGTCTTGCTAAGTTGCCCAGACCTGCCTTGAACTTGTGGTCCTCCTGTTTCAGTCTCCCAAGTCCCTGGGATTATACCTGGTCCCCCTACTGGCTTCTGATTGAAGCAAACAAGGGGGCAGCACATGCTTTGCATTCTCCAGAGTCCTTGGGGAACTCCTATTTCCATGTTTCCCAGAACAAGACCATGGTACTAAAGCACCTCAGGGTCTGCTATCCAGTGGAATAAGGGCTGGGCTGAAACTTGGGCCATACTACACCATGCCCAGCCAGAGGCATGGCTCCCTAGGGTGTATATAGGAGGGGTTCTTCACGCTCTGACCCTCATCCCCAGGATCGGGCAGTGCTGCATGTGGCCCTGCGGAACCGTTCAAACACACCCATTTTGGTGGATGGCAAGGATGTGATGCCAGAGGTCAACAGAGTTCTGGAAAAGATGAAATCTTTCTGCCAAGTAAGTAACTGCTGGGCTGGACTTGCCCTTGGCCACACATGTGCAAGTATTCAGGGTTCTGGGTGTCCTTATTAGCAGTTCTACCATTCTCCTTAGAGGCAGGACTCAGACCTCACTGCAGCCTTGGGTAGGGGTGTCCTGTGCGGTTGCTGACCCTGAGGTCTCTGCTGAGGTTTGAATTTCCCCTGACCCTGGTCTGAGGGAATCCACTGTTAACAGCAGCAGGGTCAGCCTCTTTCCTGAATTATAGGCACCTGTGGTCTGAGGTAAGCAAGCCAGTTGCAACAGCCTGAAGTTCAATGAAATGCCTGAGATAGGATAGTGAAGGAAGAGTTGCTTTGTCTAACCTCTTTAGTCACATTCCTTTATTGCCTAGTCCAGAATCAGATAGAAAAAAATGTAAAAGGTCCTGACCCCACTCCCAACCAACTCTCCAGAGGCAGCTGTTAGGTTTTCCTGAAATCTTCTCCAAAGTACCTGTGCGTATACTAGCATGTGTGTGTGTGTGCGCGCACGTGTGCACACACATATATATATGCACATGCACACAACATAGGCATCTATCATTTCATGTTTGTAATATACATACACAGGTTCGTTTTCTTCCTGATCTTCTGCGGCTTATTTCCACTCAGAATCATGTAAGGGATGTTCCTAGATTAGTATCCATTAAATATTACCATGTCTCCTCCTTTTCCTGTTGTGGGGGGGTAGGATTGCCTTAGAGATCTGCTAAATTCCCCAGGTCAATCCCTGTTGCCTCAGTTATCTGTCCTGGGTGATTCTGCAAAGGTCACATATCCACAAGCCTGGAATGCAGGGATGATGACCAGGGGCCTTTGTGGGTATGAGCATGTCTGAACGGGTTATGCATGCTCCAGGACTGATCATCTGGGTCAGCTGTGATTGTTCACTGCTTATCCCTGAAAGTGGAGGCCCCTATGTGTGGCTGGTCAAAGTCTGGTTGCTTTGGCTGAGAGTCATTTTCAGATTTGAAAATGATGCCAGGAGTAGGAGGTGATCTTGGCATCGGTCTTAATTAGAACTTTCTGGGGTGAGAAAGGCTTGGCATCCCCTTGTGAATCTGAATTCCGGAATGTCCCTTAGGGTGGTCAACCATGTGACTTTTGCATGGGGAAGGGCATTTCCAGCCATCTGTGATTGGCAGAGCTAACATGCCTCGGGAGCCTAGTGCTCTAATCAGCCTGTGTGTGCTCAGGTGTGCCATGTGGAGTGTATGGCACTGGTCATCTCGGTTGCTTGTTTCCAAGACAGCCTTTTCTTAACTGGCTGCTGGACTACCTACCGCAGACTGATGGGGTATTTGTAGTTCAAAACAGCTGTTGAACAGGAGCAATTCAACAGGGAGGAACCTTTTCTGTGGCTATTGCTCTCAAAAGTTGCCCAAAATTGTTGGGTGAAGATGTTCACTGTGACCTTTGTTATAGTGGCAAAACCCAAAAATAAATTCATATTTCAAAATAGGATTTTGAATATTCCTAACACAAGAAATGATAAATGAGGTGATGGACATATCATTTACCATGATTTGATCATTATACATTTTGTACATGCATTGAAATGTCACACTATACTCCATAAATGTTTAGTTGTTGTAGGTTAAAAAATAAAAAGGCCAGAGATGTAGTTCGGTAGTACAGTGCTAGCCTATGGCACATGAGTCCCTGGGTTCGATCCCCAGAACCACAAAATAAACAAAAAAAGTTTTAGTATAAAAAATAAAAACCAAAACCACTCATACTCATTTGTCAGAGAACATATCAGTAAAACCAGTGTATTTCCTGTGCTGCAGTCCTAGATACCATTAGGAATTCAGGATCTATGACTGTATTTATTAGGAAGTTGAAAAAGGAAGTTACAGAATTTGTGTGTTGTAAAGCCTCAACCAGTCAAAGAGTATGTGGTTCTATTAAAGATAAACCTTTTCCCCCTTCTGCTGTGCATCTTTTTGTTTGTTTTCTTTTTTTGATGGGTAGTTTATTATAACAAATCCGTGATGGTGAAATTGAGGACTGAGAAGCTGAGCAACTTCTTTCTTTTTTTTTTTTTTTTTTTTTTTTTTTGGGGGAGGGGTTGAACCCAGGAACTCTTTACTACTGAGCTACATCCCTAGTCCTTTTTATTTTTTAATTTTGAGATAGGGTCTTATGTTGCCCAGGCTGCCCTCCAACTTGCAATCCTCCTGCCTTAGCCTCCCAAGTCTCTAGGATTACAGGTGTGCACCACTGCACCAGCTTCTTTTTTTCTTTTAATTGATGGAAAATTTCCCAAGACAGTTGATTACTTTTTTATTTAAAAAAAAACAAAGTTGTTGGATCTTATTGGCTTTGAGGAAAGCATGTGTAGTAGTTTTCTATTTCTATTTAGGAAATTACTGCAGAACTTAGCAGCTGGAAGTAGCAATCAACTTTTCTTTGGGTCAGGATTTTGAGTGGTTCTGGTTAAGGTCCCTTAAGTTGCAGTCATCTGAAGACGAGGTGGAGGATCTGCTCTAAAGATGGCTCCTTAGCAGTTTGTTTTTCTTCTTTTGGAAGGCTTCAGTTGTATACCATATGAACCTCACGACTTAGCAGCTGATTTCTCCCAGAGTGAGCAGCCCAATAGAGAACAGGAAGAGTTCCTTGATGTCTTTTGTGACCTAGTATCAGAAATCACATTCTTTTAATTTCTTTAATTTCCTATTGATTTTACAGATCCGTCTGGTCAACAGGGGACTATACAGGCATGAATGCCAGGAGGCAGCAGGGATCACTGTTAATCATCTTAGAAGTTGGTGACCAGAATCTGCCTCTGGCTACCCCATGATTTATGTCCCTTCTTTGTGCAAAATACCACACTCAGTTTGTCCTAAGGCTGTATTCCATTATTTTATCACCTAGAAGGCCAGAACCTCATTGTGTAAGTTAGGTATAGGCATAGTAGTACCTGCATTTCCTTGAGTACGACTCCAGTGCACTTTTGATCCAAAGACAGAGGGATTAAACAAGTTGTCTGCCCCTCACATATGCAAGCTACAGTGGTGAGATAGGCGTAGGATAATGACTTTGACCCGGGGAGTGAGGTGGGAGATGGAAGGCATGCAAGCCACTGGTCCATAGCAATTCTGAAATCTAGCAGGACATGCTGGCAATTTATTGGTTAAGATTCAAGGCCTGGGAATAATTTCTCAAGGCTCTTGGCTTTACCTGTACTCATTTCTTTTAGTTGAAAGGTAGCCTGTAAAAAATAAAAACAGAAAAGAAAGGTAGCTTATGTTTGCAACTGCATAGTTTTATCAGACTACTTACTGTCTGATACAAGTATCTAAAGACCTCTTTTCCTTTTCTACTCTCTGTCCCTTTCAGTTCAAGAAGGTGTCATTTCTGAAAATTCAGTTTTTTAAAAAAATTTTTTTTAGTTGTTGATGGACCTTTAGTTTATTTATTCATATGCGATGCTGAGAATCGAACCCAGTGCCTCACACATGCTAGGCAAGCGCTCTACCTGAGCTACAATCCAAACCCCAAAATCCAGTTATTTTAAAAACTTTGTGGGTCTCCTATGCAGCTTTTTGGGGAATGACTCATTCCATTAAGCAAAAGCCATACTCACAAATTTCTTTAACACAAGTCCTTTTGTACCTTTGCTTTTGAGCCCATCAAGCCTCTTAGAAGTCTTATCTTTTGTTTATTTTTGTAGTATTGGGGTTTGAACCCAGGGTACTCTACCAAGGAGCTACATCTCTGGCCCTTTTTATTTTTTATTTCAAGGCTGGCTTTCCCTGAATTCCCCAGACTGTCCTCAAACTTATGATCCTTCTGCCTCAGCATTCCAAGTTGCTGGGATTACAGGCATGTACCACTGTACCCAACACAAGCTTCCCGTTCTTTTATGACAAAGCATCATTTTCATAAAATTTGAATAGGTGGCAGGTGGGAGCTATTCAGGGATGTGAATACCAGGGGAAAGAATCATTTGTAGATCCATTTGGAGGTTGACTGTGTTTCTGATATTCCTGTCCCTGGTCAAGGTAGTTGTCATTTCATCTTCTTTCTCTGGGTCTCTGACATTAGTTTCTGCTGAATCTTTACCCTTTGTTGTGAATTTTGACAGCATTACTGTGAGATGAGAATGTGGCCCCACTTTTTTAATGAGGAAATACATTTTAGTATGGTAGGGATCTACCACTTTTGTTTTCAGAAGCTCCTGTGAGGACCTGAAAGTTGGACTGAGATTTAAGGATGGAGGAGTGATGATTTTTTGGTACCAGGGATGGAACCCAGAGGCACTTAGCCACTGAGCCACATCCCCAGCCCTACTTTTTTTTTTTTTTTTTAAATTTTGAGACAGGGTCTCACTAAGTTACTTAGGGCCTCCCTAAATTGCTAAAGCTGACCTTGAATTTGTGATCCTCCTGCCCTAGCCTCTTGAGTTGCTGAGTTTGGTGTGTGCCACTAAACCTGGTAGCAATGATGTTTTTGAGCAATAACTTATGGGAGTGAGGGGGTTTGGGCTAATCACATCTTTCCTGCTCTGTGCCAGCGTGTCCGGAGTGGCAACTGGAAGGGATACACGGGCAAGTCCATCACAGATGTCATCAACATTGGCATTGGAGGCTCAGACCTGGTGAGGAGAAGAGTACCTGGGGATGGGGGGAGGGGTGCTGAGTTCTACTGAGCAGTTTGGTTTCTCCATTCATGGGATCCGTGCCCTGGAATCTTGCTTTCTGATGCTGTGTCTCTCCACAGGGTCCTCTTATGGTGACTGAAGCCCTTAAGCCGTACTCTTCAGGAGGTCCCCGGGTCTGGTTTGTCTCCAACATTGATGGGACCCACATTGCCAAAACCCTAGCCAACCTGAACCCTGAGTCCTCCCTGTTTATCATTGCCTCCAAGGTATGGGCATCAGTGGGTGCGGAGGGATGGATGTTCTGCCATTGCCCTGGGCATTGGAACCACAGGACTGGTTCTGAATGAGCCAGTGCTTTGTGGATCAGTCAACACAAGCTGCCCTAGGCCTGTTTCCTTTTTTTGGCAGTAAACAGTTCACCTAATAAAAGCTCTAACTGATCAATATGGACCTTTGTCATAAGGCCACACCTACTCATTTTGTAGGATCTATGCCCAGTCTGGGACTGTACTTTCTTAGGGATTACTCCCTTAGATGTGTTCTTTTCAGTCTAAGAGCCATGCACTAATAATATCAGGGTTTTGTTTATTATCATTTGTGCCCTGTATATTGGTTTTTTTTTTTTTTTTTTTTTTGTACTGGGGATTGAGCCCAGGGATGAGGTATATCTCCCGTCCTTTTTATTTTAATTTGAGATGGGGTCTTGCTAAATTGCCCAAAATAACCGTGTACTTGCCATCCTCCTGCAACAGCCTCCTGAGTAGCTGGAACTACTGGTGTGTGCCCTTATGGCTTACCGTAGGTATTCACTTTAATGAATAAAATATTAAGAATTTCATCAGACCGGGTTACGCTGGTGCACACCTGTAATCCAGCAATTTGGGAGGCTGAGACAGGATTGTGAGTTCAAAGCCAGCCTTAGCAATTTAGCAAGGCCCTAAGCAACTCAGTGAGACCCTATCTCTAAGTAAAATACAAAAAAAGGGCTGGGGATGTAGGTCAGTGGTTAAGTGCCCTTGGGTTCAATCCCTGGTATGGGGTGGGTGCAGAATTTCATTAGAATTCTAAGATACAGCCTAGCCAGGCAGGTTCAGCTCCTTTCCTGGGAGATGTCCTACCCTTTGACTGACCTGCAGGATTAGGGTAGGGATTACACCATTGCCTAGGGTCAATGTTCCTCAGGTTGTAAAGTGTTGGAATCACAAAATGATGTGGCTACATCCAAGCCCCTGCCTCAGGCACAATTAGGAGTGGTTGTGTGGGTTAGCAGATATGAGGAGTGTCATTGATCTGCAAATGCTGCTGCTTGTAACAAATGGGCACTGGTGTGGCTTCTGTTGCTGGGCCCCATCTCGTGGCCACTCCTAGCTCTGAGCTGGGGGTTGACTATTAATACTCTTTTGTTCCAGACCTTTACCACGCAGGAGACCATTACCAATGCAGAAACAGCGAAGGATTGGTTTCTCACGTCAGCCAAGGATGTGAGTAGGTAGTAGGGCCCCCCTTATGGAGGTGGTTGTCCCTGTGCAGGCGGGAAAAACTGGGTAGGCCTGCCTGTCCACTTGAGTGGCCCTGTTTCTCCTAAAGTTGGAAGCAGGAGACTGCTTTTCAGGCACCTTGCTTTCCTGTCATTTGGTCCATCTTTGACTTTGTCAGCCCCAGACACACCAAATATGGCAGAATCTGCTCTAACTGGTGAAGGGCCCTTTCTTTAAGCCTCTTGGCCCTGAGGGATCATCACTACTCCTGGCCACATCCATTTTAAAGAGGAGGGACATTTCTGGGCCTTGTACGCCTGTGAGGGAGGTGGAACTGCAGTCCTGTGACCCTCCTGTCACTTTGATTTCAACTTGTTATGGGGGGTCCTCCAGCAGCCTCAGAACCAAGGACTCGGAATAGTCAATCCCCCCATGCAGGGCCTTGGTTTCTCTAGTGATGGTCACTGCACCTCTGGAGTGGTTTGGTGTAGCTTGGCTCTGTCTCTTACAGCCTTCTGCAGTTGCGAAGCACTTTGTTGCCCTGTCTACCAACACGGTAAGTGCCTGTGTGACCCTTCATGCTCCCTCCCTGGAAAAGCCCAGGTCATGTTAAGATCATGGCCTCTCAGGATACATGTGCCAAGATACAGTTCATAGGTTTGGAGCATCTTGGCACAGCTGGTGGGATAGAAGGATTCACTGCCTGTGAGCCACAGGCCAGCCTTGCCTTCATTACATTTTCCCATCCAGTCTCTGCTGCCCCAGGAGGGGTATGCAGTCAGTGGGATCATCATAATCCTGTCCTTCTCCCAGGACTGACTGATATCCAGAACACTCCATACACATGATCTCCCATGGTCTCTGCCACCTGCTACTGGCTTCTCCCCAGGTGGGATGTGCTGGGTGTAATGCCTGGTGGGGTTGGGGAATGCATCCCATTTCTCACTAAAGACTCAAGTCTCAATAAAGGGATGTAACTTTATTTATTTATTTATTTATTTAGGAACCAGGGATTGAACTCAGGGACACTCGGCCACTGAGCCACATCCCCAGCCCTATTTTGTATTTTATTTAGAGACAGGGCCCCACTGAGTTGCTAAGGGCCTCGCGTAACCACGCCCGGCGTAACTTTATTTTTTTTAATTAATATTTATTCCCCCCAGCTTTTTTTGGGGGGGTCCTGGGGATTGAACTCAGAGGCAATTTACCACTGAGCTACATCCCCAACCCATTTTATTTTTTATTTTGAGACATGGTGACACTAAATTACTGAGGCTGACCTCAAACTTGCAATTCTCCTACCTCAGCCTCTCTAGTTGCTGGGATTATAGGTGTGTGTCACTATGCCTGGTGGGAGGTGACTTTTTGCCCCACTTAGTGATTATGTGAGGTAGTGATGCTGGGATTACAACCCAAGTTACCTGCCTGCCAGTTCTTACAACATGTATGACCTTGAGCTTATATGAGGTAAGGGAGGCAGGGTCAGCAAGGCAGAGTGAGGGGTGCTTTAGGAAGCACAGCAACTGTCAACCTTGGTGAACCCTGAGGTGGTAGAGGTGGGGGAATACACTGTGCTTGGCTATGGCAGAACTGGGAACCATACCCAGGCCTTCTGACTTCCTCCATCACCCCCACAATTCACTTCCATCTCCAGTGCTGACTTGTCCACAGGGGTAGATAGGTCAAGGCTGTCTAACCAGAAAGTATCTTATCTGCCTCCTGTACACAGGGCTCCGACTATTGGTAGGGCTTCTATGAGGAACAGGTAAGGTGTTGCTGGCCTGCCAACCCAGCGGATTAGATGCCTGAAAAATAGGATTAGGGCTCTCTGAAATGAGTCACCTCCCAGATTTGGGAACAACTGGGCAATTGTCCAAGCTATGCACTACCTGCACTGGGAGGTGGCCTTTGCCTTATGCTCAGGGTCCAATCCCAAGCCGAGGTTCCCAGATGTCCTAGAGGACCCAGGTGATAACTCTTTCAGAATGCGATGTGGGCTTTATACCACATAGGTAGTCCCCCTCAGCAGGAGGCTTTGCAGGTCTCCTGGTGAGCTGACCTGGCATCCATCTCTGGGTGGGTGGATCTTGGGCCCTGGCCTTGATTCAGGGCCTGTCCTACCTACCCTAGGTGGGACTGGGTGGGACTGCAGAACTTCTGTAGCTTGTCTGGTGCAACTCCTTACTCCTGAAGCTCCTCTTGTCCTGCTAACAAATGCTTTCTTTTATCTCTCCCCCTTTATTATTTTCAGGCCAAAGTGAAAGAGTTTGGAATTGACCCTCAAAACATGTTTGAGTTCTGGGATGTAAGTATAGGCACTTCCTATGCTGGGTGAATTATGTGTCCTGTGCTGAACTGTGGCCACTGAGCCACAGATGAGGGGCCTATAAGATTAGGCTAGTGTTTATTTAGAGCTCCTGCTGCATGCCCACGTTTAAAAAAGGCAGAGAGGCCCTTAGACTTGTAGGGCGAGAGCAACTCACTCAGGGTGAGGGCTGCACTGGCACTGTGGCAGGCTGAGACTGCAAGGCCAGGTTGAACTCTCCTTGGTGCCTGCCAGTAGCATCCACTGTAGAGTAACCAGAGCTGCTCCCACCCACCTCATTGAGCTGTGGTTGTGAGTTATTCTCAGTGTTGACCTTTCTCCAAGCTGCAACCACAGTCTTTAAAGGCCAAGGGGCAGGGTGAGGCAGGAGGTGGGTCCAATAGGTTTGGAAAGGAGCCACAGGAACTGCAGGAGCAGCTGGAGATGGGGAGGAGCCGCCAGGCCTAGGGCCTGTGCAGGTGGTGCCCGGGCAGCTTGCACAGCAAACCTTGATGGGTGGTCATGTGGGCACACTGCCCTGGAGTCAGGCATTGAATAGAAGCTCCCTTGCAGCTTGCCTGATTGCAGCTGTGATGTGAAAAGGGCTGTGACGGCTTGGGGTGCAGGAATGCTGCCCAGGGTGTGGTGTGGGCTCTGAATGCAGTGGGTGTGGCTGAGCATAGGTCCAGTGTTCTAACACATGGCTGTGACAGTCGGACCCAGGGGGGCATCACCCATTTGAGTGTTTTCACACTGGCCTTTGAACTGGAGGCTCTTTGCTTGGTGGCAGCATCCACAGATATAACCTTATTTTGCAAGCTTTCTAAGAGTCTTTTCAGCTGGGGTCTGGGAGAGAATGAAGCCCCAAAGCCCTAGACCATCCACTGTGTATAATGAGTTCACTTCTTTCTAGAATGGGACTAGTTATTTACCATCCTTGGAAGAATTGAGAAGTCACTCAAATCATTTTCTGCATCCTGTGACTCAGATGAGGAACCCTGGTTGAGAGACTGTGCAGCTTCTAACCAATGTTGCATGCCTGATAAAGGAGGGGAGCACCTTTCACCTCCTTTCCGGGATTTGGCATCTGAGCAGGTGGTGGGCAGGCATGTGTGGGTGATTCTGCTAGCTGAGGAGCCCAGAAGAACAGAGTTTCATTGTAACTGCTCAGTGTACATTGAGGAGTTGGGTTATGACTTAGGCAGAGGGATGGGTCTCACAGGGAAGGCCTAGGAATGACAGTTGGGCAGGAGAACATGGAACTGGAGCCAACTAGTTGTGCCAGGGTGGGTGCAGTGGAGGCCTCCTGGGCCAGGCCAGACATAACCACATGCTGTAGCTGCCGTAGTTGGGATTAGGGTGGATACTACTGAATCGAGAAAATAATGTGTGAGAAGCCCAAGGGCAAAAACAGGTAAAGTTTCTGAAATGGGCCTTTTCAGGCCTGTTTGAGGCATTGGGTCAGGCAGAGGGTCACTGCACTGATTGTGAGATGAGATCAGAAGAGTCCAGTCCAGTAGAGGTACGTACTAGTGGTAAGACCCAGTGTGCTGGGGTCTGCCTTGGGGCAGCCTTGTGTTGGGATCAGGCAGAGGTATAAGTATGATGGTGAACTGCGGATTCATTCAGGGCTCAGCCTGAATGACTCAACACACATAGCAGAGCTAAGTGAGTTCTGAAGAGGAGCTAGGATAGGTGCAGGTGAGTTTGGAGAGGGAACCAGGACAGGCAAAGGTACAAGTGAGGTCCATGAATTCTGGAGGAGATACAGATATTTAAACAGTCATCCTGGGACTGGGGTTGTGCCTCAGTGGTAGAGCATTTGCCTAGCATGTGTGAGGCACTGGGTCAAGTCTCAGCACCATATGTAAATAAATGAATTTTAAAAAAGGTCTATCAACGTCTTAAAAATATTAAGAAAAAAAAATAGAATGGTTCCTATCAGTTGAGGTCTGAGGAGTTAGTCATGTACAGGTACTTAAACCCAGCCTTGTGGGAAGAGGGTCGATCTATGTAGTATACACTGGGGTCTTTTCTGACTTGTTCTGCAAAGTGAGTATCAGGTAGCGGGTGGCTAGACATTCATATGAGGTGTTTAGACTTTACAATTAGGCAGACACAGGCCAGCCACCGGTTTTCAGCATCCTGATCAGATATGATGGGCAGAGCTCAGGATGTCAGAGAGGCTGCTGAAGATCCTTAACAAGTCCAGGTGTGTCTGTTCAGGTTTGTTATGTATAGTGGAGAATGCCAGGTGTGGAGACATGTCTGAGGTCTATTGAGCTGGAAGAATCAGACAAAGGTATGTATGACTGGGTTTCTTAGGAGAGGCTTAGGCACATGTAGGTAGAACTGGATTGGTTGGGTATGGCCATCAGAATTAAAAATAGGCTTGGGTAGGTAAAACAGTCTGACAAGTGAGGACAAAAGTCCATGATTGGGTTCAGTCAGAACTGTGACCTTTGGTGACATCTGAGAGCTCTGGCAATGCACAAGTGCATAGTTCAAGGTTCTCTGGGAGAAGACTGAAGAGTTGGCATCAGGCAGAGGGATGGAGAACAGCATCCATCTGGAAAGTATATGAATCCTGGGACTGGTACATGTACACAGAGCAGGTGTGGCAGGTGAGGTTTGAGGAGTTGAGGTAAGGCACAGTTTTGTACTTTTGGGTCTCACAGGTAATGTTTCAGACATGCTTTGATCAGGCCCTAGTTTGTATCCTAGGTCTTGAGAAGCTGGGTCAGCATGGTGGGTGAGGTTGAGGAGTTGTGCCAGGCACAGGTATACAGAATTGAGTCTCTTGGGTAAGGTCTAAGGAGTCCATATCTAGCACAGGTTTGTATCTTTGGGTCTGCTGGATCTGAAGAACAGGAGTTAAGCAGGTGGGTAGAGCAGGGTTTGTCAGGTAAGGTCTGTGGAGGGCCATGTTTTTAAAATTGGGCATGTCTGTTGAGATGTAAGATGTCAAAGTCAAGCCTGAGTAGAAATAACTGAATGTGTTGGATGAGGTGTGAGCAGCTGATTTGTAAGGTACAGGTAGGCAGAGCTGGTCCACCAGGTGTGTGAGGATCCAGGGTCAGGCTCAGGCCTGCCAGGCATGGTCTGAAGAACCAGGGTCATAAACAAGTAGGTAGAGCTGGCCTTCCAGGTATAATCTTGAAGAACCAGGGTCCTGTACAGGTAGGTTGAATTGGCTCACCAGGTGTAGTCTGAGGACTTGAGGTAAAACACAGGTAGGTGGACTTAGTCTTCTAGGTGTGGTTTGGGGAGTCATAAGTGAGCATAGGTACATAGACCTGGCCTACCAAGTGCAATGCAGGGAGCCCAGGGTGAAGCACAGGTAGGTCGAACTGGCCCTCCAGGTATGGTCTGAAGAGCTAGGGTCAAGTGCAGATAGGCCCAGCTGACCTATTACATGTGGTCTGAGGAGTTAGCATCAGAAGCAGGTAGGCACAACTGACCTTCTAGATACAGTCTTGAGGCCTGAGGATTTAGAATTGAACACAGGTAGGTAGAGTTGGCTCTTCAGGAGCTGGATACAGGCAAAGGTATGTATACCTGGTTCTTCATGGTATAACCTGAAGTACCAGGTTTGGGCTTGGTAGGCTGAGCTGTCCATCCATGTGTGATCTGATGAGTCAGGGTCAGGTACACAGACAGAGGTAGAGATGGCCTACTAGTTGCAGTGTGAGGACCCAGGATCAAGCTCAGAAAAGTTGAGCTGGCCTGTCAGGTATGGTCTGAAGAGCCAGGGTCCTATACAGGTAGGCAGAACTGGCCAACTAGGTGGTGTATGTGGACCCAGAGTCAGACTCAGGTAGGTAGAACTGGCCTTCCAGGTGTGGTCTGAAGAGCTATGGTCACGAACAGGTAGGTAGAGGATGATCTTCCAGGTATGGTCTGAAGAACCAGTAGGTAGGTGTGGGTCTTCCAAGCAAGGTCTTTGGAGCTAGAGGTAGGTATACCAGGAGTCTCACAGGTGAAGTCCTTGAAGCATGGTTCTGGCTTGAATGTGGTCTTTAGGAGCATGGTTTAGTCACAGGTGGATAGATACACATCTCTCAGAGGGGTCTATGGTTCTAGGGGCTGGGGTCTGAGACTCCTTGGTGAGGTTGCTGTTCCTGAGGTGTTGGTAGTATTGGATTTTTCTGTGAGACATGAAAAACTGAGCCAGGTGGATTAGAGACTACTGGGGTTAGGCCCATGTAAACACAGCTTGATCTCCAGGAAGGGGTGAGTATTTGGAGTTGGGCTCTAGTGGGTGGATTTGGATCTGTATTTGAGGTAGAGGGGTCAAGGTTAGGCCCAGTTACGTGAAATCTGCAGTACGTGACAATCTGTCTCATTACGTGACAGCTGCAGTGTCTGGAATGAGGCTGGAAAGGCATACAAAGCCTATAGCGTAAGGTGCTGGAGTTGGACACAGGTGGGCAGAGCTGGGTCTCCCAGGTTTATCTGATTTTGTTAGTTGTGGATCCAGGGTCAGTATGGAAAAAGTATACAAATATGATCTTACGTGGGTTTGTGCTACCTGGGTTCAGATGCAGAGGCACCCCAGCCATGTTAGAGGTAAAGTAGAGAAGGCAGGACCTTGCCAAGAAATGTATAATTGGTGTGGTTGGCCAGGCCTGAGGAGGTGTGTCAGACATAGGTGGGACCTTCAGTGGAAGGATCAGGCACAGTTAGGTGAGAAAAACATAGTCATCATAGATACGTATATCTAGGTCTGTGGTGAGGTCTCAGAAACCCTCAGATGGGAGAGGTAGGGTCAGGTTGGAGAGGTAGAATGCCCTGAGCCAGGTCCACTACCTCTGGGCAAGTGTGACAGACAGAGCTCAGGTTATTGCAGAGGCCTGAGGATCTGTGACCTGTCTAGGGTGTAGTCTGTGGCATCACTTTCTTATTGCCGTGTCTGAGTTGCCCAAGTGAGGAAAAAGGTAGGGTTATATCTGGTTAGATAAGGTGAGGTGTGGTGAACAGAGGCAGGTGAGACCCAGAACATGGAGCTGACTGAGGTGCTGCATGTGTCAGGTGTGCTTTGGGAAGCCCACTGCAGGTAAACTCCAATCTGCAGATTGAAGGTTTAGAGGGCTCAGGTCAGATACTGGCGTCGCTGGGCTTTTCCTGAAGTGAAATCTGAGGACCTGATCTCAGCCAGGGTCAGAGCCTGGATTCACCAGAGAGCTGGCTGTCTGCTCAGATTGTTTCTAGAAGTGAATCTGTTAGGCAGGGTCCGAAAGGATATGTCAAGCATGGTGTGATCTGTGATTGTGTCCATCAGGTAAGGTGGACCCTTTACAGACCCTTTCCAGGTGAAGGACCCCACTATACTCCCTGTTCAAGCAGGAGCCTCTGGGCCATCCTCTCATTCTTCTAGTGCATCCTGTTTAATTGAACTCCCTGAGTTCAGAGAACAGAGTACAGGGCTCTGTACTCCCCGGTCCAGAGTAGCATCATTCTCTGGATAACCACAGGACTCCTATGCGGTTTCCCTGCTTCTGTTCTCATCTTGTCTCTCCGCTTCAACCCTTGGGTCCTCACTCCTTCCTTCATGGTCTATTTGTGCTTTGCTTCTTCCTGCCCAGCTTGCCTTAGTGGGCTTCTAGGGGAGAATTAAGCCCTAACACCCAAGATGCCTATTGGATATATGCACTAAAGCCTCTCCTTTGCAAATAGTGGTTTGTAACCTTGGACCATTCTGAAGGAACTGAGAAGTGAAGTTGCTCAAATCATTTTCTATAAGGCTTACTTTTCTCACTGTTGAGTGGTTCTTGCCATAGGACCTTCGCATATACTATTCTATACTTCTTTGGTGTTCCTCTGAATAATGCCTACTTGTCAGATCTAGGCTCAAGCTCCTGGCAGATTCCTTTTACAACTGGTCTTGGTACCATATTCACTTTCTCCCAAATACTTGTTACTCAATTTCACATTTATTAGCATGATTATTTCACTTACATCACTCTTCTCCCACTGGTCTATTTGGTTGCCTGTGCTAGGAATGTGGTAGGTGCTGGGAAAATGTGCATGGAGTTCAGAAGATACCACAAGGAGCATGCAGGTGTGGCATGAGAAGGCTCAGTGTGAATGCTAGGTGTAGGTGTGTCTTAGAACTGAGGTTGAGAAGATCAGCCAAACCCAGGTATGAGCTACTGGGCCTGTGTCCCAGGAGGCAGGGTGAGTCACAGGTAGGAGGTTCTGGTGCTGTCACTGTTAGAGGGAGCATGTCCAGACACAGGTATGAGGCTCTGAGCCTGTTCATCTGAGGAGGCAGGGCCTGGCACAGGTATGAAGGCTGGGGTCATGTACAAGGAGGTAGGCTTGGGCAGCACAGGTATGAAGCTCTGGTTCTTCCAGTGTCTGAGGAGGCCCTGCTGAGACCAGGTGGGAGGTACAGGATCTGTGTTTTTATCCAAGGATCAAGGCCAGGCACAGGTAGGGGGTGCTACATCTTTCATCATCCAAGGAAGTGTACCTGGGCACAGGTATGAGATTCTGGGTCTGTCAGTGTCTAAGGAGGTGGGGTAGGCACAGGTATGAGGCTCTGGATCTGTCAGTGGCTGAGGAGACAGGACCTGGTACAGGTATGAGACTGGGTCTGCCAGGGTCTGAGGAAGTGGGTCCTGGCACAGGTATGAAGCTCTGGGATCTGTCAGTGTTCAGAGGTGGGTTAAACACAGGTATGAGCACTTGGTCTGCCACTAGCCAAGGAAGTGAGACTCAACAGAGGTATGAGGCTTCGGTCTGTCAGTGTCCAAGGAGGCAGGGTAGGCACAGGTATGAGGCTCTGGGTCTGCCAGTATCTGAGGAGGTGGAGCCTGGCACAGGTATGAGGCTATGGATCCATCAAGGTCTGAGGTGAGCCACAGGTACGAGGCTCTGGGTCTGCCACTATCTGAGGAGGTGGTGTTGGCACAGGTATGAGGCCATGGGTCTGCCAGTGTCCAAGGAGGCAGGGTAGGCACAGGTACGAGGCTCTGGGTCTGCCACTATCTGAGGAGGTGGGGTTGGCACAGGTATGAGAGACTCTATGTCTGTCAGTGTCTGAGGAGGTGAGGCCACAGGTATGAGGCCCTGGGTCTGCCAATATCTGCGGCGGTGGGGTTGGCACAGGTATGAGGCTCTGGATCTCTCAGCATGTGAAGAGGCAGAAGCCGGCACAGGTATGAGGCTCTGGGTCTGCTAAGGTCCAAAGAAGGGAGTTCTGGCACAAGTATGGGTTTCTGTCTGTCAGTGTCTAAGGAGGTGTGCTAGCACAGGAATGAAGCTCTGGGTCTGCCAGGAGACAAGGCCAGCCATGGTAAGGTCTGCGGTGGAGTCTGTGGTTCTGGTCAGTTCCACGTGTAGTCTGCCTTGTTGGTCGGCCCAGAGAGTCGCCAGCGCCTGGCCTGCTATCTTGCTTACCTGAGGTGGGTTGGGCCCAGGCCCTCTGAGCTGCACCTGTGGAAGAGCAGTGCTCTCCAGGGACAAGTCTGTGGCAGGAGGGAGGGGGGCGGGGTGTGCTGGCCCTCCCTCAGCACCTTTTCCTGTCTCTCCTAGTGGGTAGGTGGACGCTACTCGCTGTGGTCAGCCATCGGACTCTCCATTGCCTTGCATGTGGGTGAGTGTGTTTCTGTCTTGCAGCTTCCTCGGGATGGTATTGCAGTCTGGGGTCAGGGGAGGGAGGGGTTTATGTCCCTGAACACCTTGCTGTCACCACAGGCTGCTGGCCTCTGCTCTTGCCCGGAAGATTTCTTTTAGGTCTGGGAGAAGACCCAGGTTTTCTTTCTTTTTTTTTTTTTTTTTTTGCCAGGTATTGAACCCAGGGGCACCTAACCACTGAGTCACATCCCCAGCCCTTTTTCATTCTGAGACAGGGTCTTACTGAGTTGCTTAGGGCCTTGCTAAGTTGTTGAGGCTGGCTTTGAACTTGCAGTCCTCCTGTCTCAGCCTCCCAAGTTGGTGGGATTACAGGCATGTGCTACCATGCCCAGCTCTGCCCAGGTTTTCTTTTGGGTCACAGGTTGTCCTTTCTTCCTGCCCCTCCCAGCTGCAGCACTGTTCTCTGCCCCTAGCTGGAATTAGATCCAACTTGCATTCAGAGCCAACTCTGAACAGAGAGGCTTTCTGCAGGCGCCAGTTCTCTCAGATCCTGTTTCTTCTGGCTCCACATGCAGCCTTTTCTGGTTCCAGAAGAAGCTGTACCCACTGCCCGGAGGACACAGGGTGTGGCCATTTCTGTTGACACTGCTTTTTTGTCATAGGTTTTGACAACTTCGAGCAGCTGCTCTCGGGGGCTCACTGGATGGTAAGTGCTGAGTGGCCAGAGACGTTTGTGTTGGCCCAGTTCCCTCCTTCCTTCCCTCCTTCCTTTCCTTCCTGGCAGCTGCTCAGCTCTCACTCACACTGCTCTTGTTTCAGGACCAGCACTTCCGCTCGACACCCTTGGAGAAGAATGCCCCTGTCCTGCTGGCTCTGCTGGGAATCTGGTACATCAACTGCTTTGGATGTGAGACACATGCCATGCTGCCCTATGACCAGTACCTGCACCGTTTTGCTGCCTACTTCCAACAGGTACCAGTTTGCTAGGTCAGGCCCTGGAGTTGGAAGGGCTTGTTGGCACCCAGGAAGTCCAAAGGCCCAAGTTCCAGTCCATCCAGGAGCTTCTTACCCCTTACCTTTGCACCTTACCCTTGCACCGTGATAACCAGAACCTGTTCATTTCCAAGTGTCTGTAGAATCTGACCACGTGGGAGGAGCATGACTAGCTATCATGGTACCCTGGCCAGTTGGGACCTGGCTTGACCCTGGGCATGTGTCACAGCTAGGGTAACTTCCTTCTTGGACATAACTTGGTGTGCCTGCCATAGGGTGACCCTGATGGCCTGCATAGCCTTGCCTCTTTGGGCTATGTGGACCTGTGTCCCACTCTAGATCAAACAGCCCCTCTCTTAGATTCTGTTCTAGAAAGCTCTTCCCTACTTTATTTAATATAGACCTGATTCCTGCCTTGTAGCCCCTTGGCTCCTTGGGACAGGGTCAGCAAGCTTTTGCCAACACCTAAAAATGAATTCTGCCACTGAAGTAGATCTAAGCCTCCCCAGGCCCTAGCTTTCTGGGTAAGGGTTGCCATGACCAGGGTCCAGGTGGGTGCCCAAAGCCCAGTATTTACCTGAGGTGGCAGTCCTTAAAGACTATACACTCTGGACTCCAGTTTGCCTGTCCCTTAAGAAACCAATTAAAGATTTTGTGACTAATCTGATTTAATTTTTAGTGTTGGAGATTAAACTCAAGGCCTCATGCCTACTAATCATGTGCTCTAACACTGAGCTACATCTCTAGCCCCAGATTTTGATTTTGGAGAGATCTTCCTCCTATCTCCAGACCCATCTTCTCCTGGTTTTGAATCCTTTCTGCAGAGTAGTCTAAGCCAGAAAGCTTGGGAGCCTGTGACACACGATTTCAGGGATTCCTCATGGGTCTAGGGCATCCCAGACAGGACTTGGAACATGGTGCACAAAGGAACAAAATGTCTGCATTCCAGGGTGACATGGAGTCCAATGGGAAGTACATCACCAAGTCCGGCATCCGTGTGGACCACCAGACAGGCCCCATCGTATGGGGAGAGCCAGGGACCAACGGCCAGCATGCATTCTACCAGCTCATCCACCAAGGTAGATGACAGGAGATGACCAGGCCAGATCCACCTGGCTGGACAGGAGTGGTGCTGGGAAGGCAGGGACATGACAGCTGAAACTGTGCAATTCAGCTGGTGTTCTGTAGGCCATGTGGGTAGCTCCTGTGGGCTGGGGTTGTGTGGTTGACCACAGTGCCCTTCACAGGCACCAAGATGATACCCTGTGACTTCCTCATCCCAGTCCAGACTCAGCACCCGATACGAAAGGGTTTACATCACAAGGTAAGAATCCCATCAGGGCCAGGCACAGTGGCTTGGAAAGCTAAGACAGGAGGATCATAAGTGCAAAGCCAGCTTTAGCAACTTAGTAAGGCCCTAAGCAACACAGTGAGACCCTGTCTCTAAGTAAAATACAAACAAGGGCTGGGGATGTGACTCAGTGGTTGAGTCCCCCTGGAGTCAATCCCCATGCCCCCCCCTCATTACTTTCTCAGGCTCACATTATACCTAGACCTCTGAAGGCCTTGCTTTGAGCAGCAGTTATATTAATTTTCTATCACTGCCATGGCAAGTGGCTTAAAACAACTGAAAACCATTTATTATCTTCTCATGTCCATAGATCAGAAAGGTAAAATCAAGTGTCTGCAAGGCTATATTCTCTGCTGGAGACTAAGGAAAAGTGCTTGCTTATTCAAGTTACATTTCTATATGATGGTAGGACCAAGGTTCAGGTTCCTTGCTGTTGCCTGATAGTCATTCTCAGTTTCTAGAAGCCAGCACTTTCCCTGGTTTATGGTTCCTTTCATTTCAGTATTAGCAGGGGCAGATTAAATATTTTTGAACCTTTTAATGCTTGCCCTTTGTTTTTTTTTTTTTTTTTTTTTTTTTGGTGTTGGGGATTGAACCCATAACTTTGCATACTGAACTATGTCCCTTTTAAAAAGTTTATTTTGATCCAGGTTTCTCAAGTACCTGGAATTACAGGCATGTACTACTATGCCTGGCTAGTCTACCTTTTTGGTGTATATACAGTGCTTGGAATTGAACCAGGGGCCTTGCACTTGCTAAGCAAGCACTTTACCACTGAGCCATGTTCCCAGCCTACTCTCTCTTTTCTAAGGTCTGTAACCTTACTTCCATGTGTAAGATCCCTTTTGCTATTTACTCTATCATGACATGCACAGGCATAACAGCAAAAGACAAAGATCCTGGAGCCGAGATCTTGCCTATCACAGCAGCAAATGGGAAAACCATTCAGTTGAATCTAACAAAGTCCATGATAAGGACTTACTGTGCCTTGTCTTTGGCATTTAGAGTTGCATAGGGTTTCTTTGGGTGCAAGCTCTAGAGTCAGTGACCTACGATTGAATTCTGATTCTTCTGCTCTGGAGTTCTGTGATCAAGTGCTGTGGACTTGAAGAAACTGAGGCTCACCTAGAAAAGAAAGGTGATGCCTTCTCCCTTTTAGGGTCTTAAGAGATAGGTATTGGCAAAGTTGTTAGCCAGGGCCATTGGCAAGTTGTACATATTCCTTACAGAGTAGTCAACATTGTTACCTACCCTCTGGTATCATTTTAGATCCTCCTAGCCAACTTCTTAGCCCAGACTGAGGCGCTGATGAAGGGGAAATCAACAGAGGAGGCCCAGAAGGAGCTCCAGGCTGCAGGAAAGAGTGCCAAGGACATTGAGAAGCTGTTGCCTCACAAGGTCAGCACTGCTTCTGAAGTTGGTTTGGAGGCAGCATGCTAGGGCTGGAGGGATGAAGTTGTCGGGCCAGGACAGGGGTTCATAGTGTGCTTGGCTTGTCCTATGCAATGGGAGGATCTGTCCTCCCAGACCTGTTCGTCCCAGCCTCTGGGGCAGTAACAACTCCTTGTATAGGAGTTTGGGGGTCCAGATTAACCTGGGGATATTTCTTGGTGTTTCCTGAAGGTCTTTGAAGGAAATCGCCCAACCAACTCTATTGTGTTCACCAAGCTCACACCATTCATTCTTGGTGCTTTGATCGGTGAGTAGAGGAAGGTACTAACTTGGGGTCAGTTGGGCAGGGATGGGGGATCCCTAACATGCACTGTCTCCCACTCCTGCAGCCCTGTATGAGCACAAGATCTTCGTTCAGGGTATCATCTGGGACATCAACAGTTTTGATCAGTGGGGGTGAGTCGCTGACTTGGGAGGGTGGGGGATGCCTGTGGGTTGTCTTGAGGATTTTAGTAGCAACACTGGAACCTTCCTCATCCCCTTCTTTCCTCGCTTTCCCGGCAGAGTGGAGCTGGGAAAACAGCTGGCTAAGAAAATTGAGCCTGAGCTTGAGGGTAACACTGAGGTGACTTCTCACGATTCATCCACCAATGGATTGATCAGATTCATCAAGAACCAGCGTGAAGCCAAAACTGAATAAACAGCTACAGCCCCTTTTGTGACTGGTCCTTCTTGTCCCTCCTTGCCAGTATCTGCATTGCATGTTCTTGCCCTTCCCTGTCCAGGGCATCCTCTGGTTGAAGACTTGGGCTACACAACCTCTAGGAGAAGCCAGTCTGGAATTGCCACCCTGCTGCTTCCTTGTCCACTCTCCTTCTTTTACACTGAGCTGAAGTACTTCAGTGCAGCTGATTTTTCTGACCTATGTTCACATCACAAGCAAGAAAATAAAGATGCCACAAAGGAGGGTGTGGGCTCAGCCTCTTACTGTTTCCTGAGATGGTACTTTGTGTGGCAGTCCGAGGACCTGCTGGGGGGAGTGGAAGGAGTACTGTGCCCCGGTTAGCACTTAGACTAAGTGGTGAGCAGGTCAGAGTGGAGCACAGGTCCCTTCAGAAAAGAGAGTAGGCTGGAGCAGAGCTGAAGTCAGGAGGGCAACCTGGCCTCTAATCAAGTTCTCTTTCCCTCTCCTTCCACTCCTCACCTTTGTGACTTTGGAGAAACTGATAGACCATGTGGAGATTATGTCTGTTTCAAGTGAATTTCTGGCCACGATCAAGGGTGATTGCCATCTTCTAGCCAGGTGCTTTGACAACTGCCCTTTTATCTTCTCAACTATTAAATAATATTTTTGACCAGTGAAGCAGAAAAGGAATTTCATTTAAAGAGTCAATGGATGAAATTGATGGTTGGGCTAGAAGCTTGGCTTCTGGTACTTACATCCCAAATTGTGATCCAGCATGGTTGATACAAAAACTGCTTCCTCCAACCCATTCATCAGAATTGCTCTGCTTCCTCCTCTCCTGGGTCACTCACAATCCAGGGGTGCTATACCACTGAGCCACATTTCCAGACCTCTTTATTTTTTGAGCCAGGGTCTCCTAAGTTGCTGAGACTGGCATTGAACTTGTGGTCCTCTTGCCTCAGGCTTCTGGGTTGCTGGGATTACAGATGTGCACCACTGCACCCAGTTAAGTCACCCACTTCTGAATTGCAGTCTGTCTTGGTTACATTGCTTCCTGAAGACAGAAACACATCCAAGATCAGTATTTTCTGCTGGAAGGCAAGGCAGGTGTTGTGGCATACACCTGTAACTCCAGTGACTCAGGAAGCTGAGGGGGGGCTATTCCAAATTTAAGGTCAGCTTTTAGCAATTCAGTGAGACTATCTCAAAGTTTGTTTTTTCTTTTAAAGGAAGGGGGGTGTTGTTCTGTGGTAGAGGAACCCTGGGTTCAATCCCTAGTACTACCCAAAAAACCCCCAAACTATAGTAGGCATGTGCTTATAGCACAAGACCCTAGGTTCAAACCCCAGCACCATGTGTACACACCACTGGGAAAGAGACTGGTAGTGTTATGAGGTAAACAGATAACAAATGCCAGGGAGAGGCCACTACCTGTTGGAGAATGTCTTGCTGGGATAGCAAGAATGAGAATTTTGAAGTCACTTTTTAAAAAATTTATAGCTGGACACAATGCCCCTATTTTATTTATATGTGGTGCTGAGGATCAAACCCAGTGCCATACATGTGCCAGACGAGCACTCCACTGCTGAGCCACAACCCCAGCTCTGAAGTCTCCTTGTAATTTAAAAATATCTTTGGAATTAGCTAAAATAACAATCTGTATCTGTGAGTTGTCCAGTCTCTAGCTAGACTTGAAGGGAACATCAGGGTCAGACTTCACAGTCTTTTAAGGCTGTTAGGTTGCATAATGACAATCAGGAGTAACCAAGGGAAGGGGCAGGTTGGGGCTGACGCCAAACATTGCAAGGCTGGCGCTTCCCTTTGAAGCATGGGTCCTTGAAAGCAGGGTCCTTTGCACATCTTGAATCTATGCATCGTGAAATAGTGCTTTTGCAACTCAGTTTTAAAATATCAGGTTTATTCAGTATGATTTACATGCAGTAAAACTCAACTCTCTCTGGTATACAATTTTGAGGGTTTTTGTTGTTTTTTCATACAAGGGATTGAAATGAGGTGTGTTTAACCAATGAGCCACATTCCTTTATTTTTTGACACAGCGTCTCTTTAAGTTGCTGAGGTTGACCTCAAACTTGCCATCCTCCTTCAGCCTCCTGAGCCTCTGGGATTACAAGCACAAGTGCCACTGTGCAGGTTTACAATTTTGAGTTTTGACAAATGTATACACAGTCATGTAATCACCACAACAGAAATTCTTCTCAACTCAAAAAGTTCATGGCACCCTCTAGTGGCCAATTCCTACCTCCCCCCCAAAAACCCAATTCCTGGCAACCACTGATCTTTTGTGAAGTTTTGCCTTGTCCAGGACACAGCCTTTTGTGTCTAACTTCTTTCACTTAGCATGATGCTTTTGAAGTTAACTCATGTTGTGCTATTTTAATTATTTTATTATGCCAGATGTGGTGTTGCATGCTTGTAATCTCAGCTATTTGGAAGGCTGAGGCAGGAGATCCAAAATTCAATGCCAGCCTGGGAAATTTAGGAAGACCCTGCCTCAAAAAGAGAAGGTTTGGGGATGTAATTTTAGTAGTAGAGTGTCCCTGGGTTCAACCCCCTGTACTCTCCCCACCCCCTGGGGCGGGGGGCGGGGCGGGGTAAGAAACACTTTCAGTATAGAAAATTCCCAACACATAAAAACTGAGCAGTATACTCCATGTGCCTGGCATAAATATCAATGACTACCAACTCATGGCCAATTTTATTACCCCTACACCACTTCTTTTCATTGTATCCCTGATACATCATTTTATCTATAGGTATTTCAGTATCTATTTCTCAAAACTAAGGACTTTTTGTTTTCCTTTTCTTTGCTAAGGGCAGATACTATTACCAGGTCCCAGACCAAAGGCTGCTGGGGTCCCCAGTGACTTGTTTTCCATCCACATCAGAAGAGGAAATATGTGGAAAGAAAAATGAATTTAATCAGTTTGGTCAAAACTGGGAAGTCAGCTTATCTGCCTCAGCCTTACAGAAATTTTATAACTTATAGGAACAAAGGCCAAGAAATACGTGTGTAGATTTAGTTAGGTTGTACTAGCCAGAGATATAATTTTTGTTTTTCAACCTTGGCTGGCACCCGCCTAGAATTTGGGGGCAGCGTCTCAGCTTCCATTCTTAGAATGAGGAGGCTGAGATGGAAACCAGGAAACGGGCATGGGAAAAAAAAACAGGATCTTTTAATTTCAAAGTTGCCCCGTTAGAATACCATTAACTGGCCTAAAAAATTTATTTTAAGGTAAAGTTTTTTGACAAGATCACGCTATAGCAGATGGTGTGTACTTCCCATCGCAGCGCACTAGAAGGCACATTAACATCTTGGCGCTCCCCCATTTTAAGCCTTGATACCACCAGTTATGTGAGTCCGAACCCAGCATTCTCAGAATCCAACCAGTTCACTAGGCGAGGCCGTCTTGCTGGGGTACGTGATGCGCGTGCGCAAAGCGGTACCTTCTCGGCTGCCGTACTTCGTCTTTCCACGTGGGAGCCAGGTGGCCATGGCGGCTGTTCGGAAGCCGGTGCTGCTTGGGCTGAGAGACCTGGCAGTGCATGGCAGCCCCATGGGGCCAGGTGCCTGGACTGCTAGCAAGCTGGGCGGCATTCCGGTGAGGGCGAGCGCAGGAGCCGGGGTGGCGGGTGCTAGCGAGGAGTACGTACGCAGTGAGAGAGCAGGAGAGGTTCGCGGACAGACTTGGGGTCTGAGCGCTTCCCCTTTCCTTAGGATGCCCTGCCTGCCGTGGCAGCGCCGAGGCCTGTGTGTACACGCTGCAAGGAGCCGCAAACTCTGGTCGTGCAGGTGTACTGCCCGCTGGAAGGCTCCCCGTTTCATCGGCTACTGCACGTGTTCTCTTGCGCGCGCCCCAGGTGCGGCGAGAGCGGAGCGCGCAGGTAGGCAGGGTACGCCCGGAACCACTGGCAGGATGTCACGCCGAGTGGGCGGAGTTGAGAGAGCGCGCGCGGGACTTGGGGCGGGTAGGTGGGGTGGGAGTCTAGGGTGGAACTCTAACCTTTGTGTTTTTACCCTGAAGTTGGAAGGTGTTCCGCTCCCAAAGCCTGCAGGTGCAGGAGAAAGAGGCACAGAACGTACAGGTAAAGCAGCTGTGATTGGTATATTATGTTTTGCTCTAGTTTGAGGGTATTTTCCAAAATATATTTTATAACCTACCTTTGCCGGGCGTGGTGGCGCACGCCTGTAATCCAAGCGACTTGGAAGGCTGAGTCAGGAGGATCGCGAGTTCAAAGCCAGCCTCAGCAACTTAGTGAGGCCCTAAGCAACTCAGTGAGACCCTGTCTCTAAATAAAATACAAAATAGGGCTGGGGATGTGGCTCAGTGGCTGAGTGTCCCTGAGTTCAATCCCTGGTTACAAAAACAAAAACAAAAAACAAAAACCCCAACTTTTAAGCTATGTTCTTTTTTTAAAAGTATTTTTTAGATATTGATAGGCCTTTATTTTACTCATTTCTTTATATGTGGTGCTGAGAATCAAACCCAGTGCCTCACACATACTAAACAAGCGCTCCACCACTGAGCTACAACCCCAGACCCAAGCTATGTTCTTTGAAGTACAGTGGAATTCGTTTTGCTCTTTGAGAACCGTGAAATGGTCCAGGCGTTGTGGCACACACCTGGAATCCCAGTTATTCAGGAGACTGAGGCAATAGGACCCCAAGTTCGAGGCCAGCCTGGGCAACTTGGTGAGACCCTATCTCGAAATGAAAAGGGCTGGTGATGTAGCAGTAGTAAAGCGCCCCTGGGTTCAATCCCCAGTGGAGCTGGCGGTGGGGACTCTTGTAAGTTGAAATAGACTTTTTTTTTTTTAAAAATAAATATACTCTTCTTTTTAAAAATATTTTTTAGTTTTTAATATATTTTAGTTGTAGATGGACACAATACCTTCATTTTGTTTGTTTATTTATTTTTATGTGGTGCTGAGGATCGAACCCAGTGCCTCACACATGCTAGATGAGCGCTTTGCCACTGAGCTACAGCCCCAGCCCTGAAATAGACTTTTTTTTTTTTTTTTTTTTGCGGGTGGTGCTGGGGATTGAACCCAGGGCCTTGTTGCTTGTGAGGCAGGCACTCTACCAACTGATCTATATCCCAAGCCCCTTGAAATAGACTTTTAACACAGGAATTTAAATGTTTACAAATCACATAGACTGGAGGAGGCAATTTCAGGAATGACCTCCTGAACCCATATGGCAACTGGCCCATCTGCTGGGCTACCTCTCCTGCAGTCCAGAAACTGAGGTGTGAGCAGGTGAACTGCAAACCATCGTGGTCGCAAGATTGTTGGCTCTCCAGTCTGTTCTACCTTTATTTACAGACTGACTTCCTTTTGCTTTATGGTATTTCCACTTCACTCTTCCAAGTTTATGTCTCTTTCTGGTGGACTCCATAAACATACACTGATCATATCTGAAACCTTAGCTGCTAAGGAGTCTGGGAACTGAAGTTCTTTCCTTTCAATCTCTGCTATATTTTTTTTTTTTTTTTTTTTTTGAACCAGGGATTGAACTCAGGGACACTCGGCCACTGAGCCAAATCCCCAGCCCTATTTTGTATTTTATTTAGAGACAGGGTCTCACTGAGTTGCTTAGGGCCTCGCTAAGTTGCTGAGGGTGGCTTTGAACTCGTGATCCTCCTGACTCAGCCTCCTGAGTAGGTTGGATTACAGGCATGCGCCACCACGCCCGGCTTCTCTGCTATATATGAAGCACAACAGAAAAGATTTTGAAATAGGTAGTTGAAGAAGCCATTTGCTATGTCTGCCACACTGCTCCTGAAAAGCATATATTATTAACAAGTATTATACAAGTGTTAACTTGTATTTAAGCATTAATGTCACCTTTGACATGCTATTGAGTAGAAGATGGAGTCCATGAAGTTGAATTGGAGGGACTGGTGAAGGCTTCTTCAGTAATGTGAAGGGATGGGTTGCTAACTGGATATTCTTCCAGAAACAGGAAAATGGCCTTGTTGCTGAGAACTGGTGTGAAGGTGCAAATGACTGGGGAAGTGATGGTGAGGAGGCACCTCCACCACAGCTTACCTTGGATTTTGTTCATGAGTCTAACTGTGCCAAAGATGTAGACTGCACTGCCCAGCTCCAAGACCTCCACCTGCAGGACACTGTCCTGGATGCTGCTCATTCTGTCCCTCCAGGGGAAGGGATGGCCTTGCCTGCTGTAGTGCCACAGTTCCTGCCCTACTACATCTGTGTCGTAGATGAGGATGATTACAGAGACGTTGTCAGTCTAGAGCACGCCCACAGCCTTCTGAAGGACTATCAACAGAGAGAAGGAATTGGCATGGAACAGTTGCTTTCCCAAAGGTGAGCGTGTGTGCCAGTGAAGTTGAGAGGTGACTTGGTCAGGAAGCTGTCACAGTAGGTGCTATTTGGTTTTTCCCCAGTTCCTAGGGAAACTTTTCCAGGCAGAACTTGTGTGGTAGGATCTTTCTGCTTCAGTCTTGAGTGAGAAAAGGGTACACAGAGGGGGAAATCTCATCAGCCAGCTTGAGTTAACGTGAAGATACTTTGGTCTATATATAAATGCCCTCAAGAAAATGAACTGGGATGACTAGACGTGGTAGCATATGCCTGGAATCCCATCGACTCAGGCGTCTGAGGTAGGAGGATCTCAAGATCCAGGCCAGCTTCAGCAACTTGGCAAGATCTTGACTCAAAAAGGAGCCAGATTCGTGGTGCACACCTGTAATCCCAGCAGCTTGGGAGTCAGAGGCAGGAGTATTGTGAGTTCAATACTTCAGCAAAAGTGAGGCACTAAACAACTCAGTGAGACCCTGTCTCTAAATAAAATACAAAAATAGGGTTGTGGATGTAGCTCAGTGGCCAAGAGCCCCTGAGTTCAATCCCTAGTACCCTCCTCTCCTGCCAGAAAAAAAAAAAAATGAACCAAGCTGAACAGACAGAAGTTAGAGATGCCAGGTGTTTTCAGAAGATGCTTCACTGTTTAACTTTTTTTCTGCATTTTTCCCTCTTCTTTTTTTGTGGTACTGAGGATCAAACCCAGGGGGCCTCATGCATATTAGGCAAGTGCTCTGCCACTGAACTGCATCCCTAGCACCTTGTATTTTTTTTTTTGTTTGTTCGATTTAGTTACACATGACAGCAGACTGCATTTTGATTCATTGTACACAAATGGAGTACAACTTTTCATTTCTCTGGTTGTACACGATATAGAGTCACACCATTTGTGTGATCATAAATGTACATAGGGCAATGATGTTTGTCTCATTCCACCATCTTTCCCTTTCTGTTTTAAAAAAAAATTTTTTTGGTACCCGGAATTGAACCCAGAGGTGCTTAACCACTGGGCCACATCCCCAGCCCTTTTTGTATTTCATTTAGGGACAGGGTCTTGCTGAGTTGCTTAGGGGCTCCCCAAGTTGCTGAGGTTGACTTTGAACTTTCTATCTTCCTGCCTTAGCCTCCACATCCTCTGGGATTACAGGTATGCCCGGCTTTTTAAATATTTTTTATAGAAGAGGCAAGTGAGTTGTTGTTTTGTGTATATGTGTGTGTGTGTGTGTGTGTGTGTGTGTACACGTACGTGTATGTGTACCTGTGTGTACAGGGATTGAACTCAGGGGTGCTTGACCACTGAGCCACATCTCCATCTGTATTTTATTTAGAGACAGGGTCTCACTGAATTGCTTAGTGCCTCACTTTTTGCTGAAGCTGACTTTGAATTTGTAATCCCCCTGGTTCAGCCTCCTGAACTGCTGGGATTACAGGCATGCGCCGCTTTGCCCATGTGATTTTTTAAAATGTCTTGTAACTGGTTGCAGTGGTGAATGCCTGTAATCCCAACTACACGGGAGGCTGAGGCAGGAGGATCATTTTTGCTATTGTAATAGTGTAATTAAAGCAGCATATTGGTAGAGTTGACCTAGTTCTTTGCCAGGTCTGTTTTACCTATGGACTTCTTAAATCATTACCCCAGAGTTGAAAATGGCTTGGGAAAACAGTGAGCCAGTAGGCTACAGATATGTATTATAAGCTGCCATTGTTGTTTTTGTTTGTGTGTGATACTGGGGATTGAACCCAGGGCGCTCTAATGAGGTACTTGTAGGGGGTGTGGGGTACTGAGGATTGAACCCAAGAGTGTTTTATCACTGAGCTACATCCTCAGGCCTTTTTGAGACAGGGTCTCACTAAATTGCTGAGACTGACCTGGAATTTGTGATCCTCCTGCTTCAGTCTTCTGAATGTCTGGGATTACAGGCTTGTGCCTCCATGCCTGGTTTTAAATATTTTTGATATTTCAATTTTGTGAATGTATTTAATTTTTCTTTTTTGCTGTATGGGGGATTGAACTCAGGACTTGTGCACTCTGAACATGCCCTCTATCACTGAGCTAACTCTATCTCCTGCCCCTGGTAAAAAAAAAAATTTTAATTACTGGAGTGAACCCAAGAGGATTTTCCATCCTTGAGCTACGTCATCTGATCCCTTTTATTTTATTTGTGTGTGCGGAAGGGTACTGGAGATTGAACCCAAGGGTGCCTTACCAATGAGCTTCATCCGCCAGTTTTTGTTTGTTTGTTTGTTTGTTTGTTTTAAGATAGGGTCTTGCCAAGTTGCCTGGGCTGACTTATGATCCTCCTGCTTCAGCCCCGCTGACTGGGATTACAGGAGTGCACCACCCCAGCAATTTTTTTTTTTATTTTTAAAGAGAATTATTTTGTTTTCTACATCCTATAATTCTCTGGGTATTCACAATCAAAGGTGGTTTCTGCTTCTCTTTTTAGTTTCTCTAGTGATGGTGATGAAAAATATGAGAAGACCAAAATTAAAAATGGAGATCAAATGTTTTACAAATTCATGAAGAGAATTGCTGTTTGTCAGGAGCAGATTTTGAGGTAAAGGAAGCTATTTAATTTTCCCTCCCTCCCTCCCTTCCTCCCTTCCTTCCTTTCTTCTCTCCCTCCTTTCCTCCTTCCCTCCCTTTTCCTCCCTCTTTTCTTCCTGCCTTCCTTCCTTCCCTCCTTCCTTCCTTTCTTCCTGCACTGGGGTTGAACCCAGAAATACTCTAAGCCACATTCCCAGCCCTTGTGATTGCAAGTCTGAGGCCAGCCTCAGCAACTTTTAGTAAGACATTTTTTCACAATAAAAAATAAAATGGGCTGGGAAATGCAATTCAGTGTTAAAATATCCCAGGTTCAATCCCCAATATCACACCAAAATTGGTTAATATAATAAATGGATTTAAAAAATGGGATTGGGGATGTAGCTCAGTAGTGGAACACTTGCCTAGCATGTTCAAGACCCTGGATTCAATTCCCACTACCTGCAAAAAAAATAATAAAAATATAACCAATCTGTTCAGATAACCATTGTTTCCTGTCATTTCCAGAGTTTCTTTTTACAGGTATAAGAAAATGTGATTACATATTACTAACCCCCACACACTCTTTTTTACACACACAAGAAAACATTCTAGAAACATTCTGTATCCTAATTTTTGGGGGAGGTACAATTTTTCATTTCCATGGTTGTACATGATGTAGATTCACATGATTCATGTAATCTTACATATACACAGGGTAATACTTGTCTCAGTCTACTATCTTTTCTTCCCCTACCCTCTCCCATCCCATTTTCCTTGACACCATACAAACTTCCTCCTTCGTTCCCTTTTTTTTTTTTTTTTTTTTTTTGGTACTAAGGATTGAACTCAGGGTCACTCCACCACTGAGCCACATCCCCAGCCCTATTTTGTATTTTATTTAGAGACAGGGTCTCACTGAGTTGCTTAGGGCCTCGCTAAGTTGCTGAGGCTGGCTTTGAACTTGCGATCCTCCTGCCTCAGCCTCCCAAGTGCTGGGATTACAGGCATGTACCACCACGCCCGGCTCCTTTCTTCCCTTGTCCCCTCCCCTGCCACCCCTTCCCTGTTCCCTCCCCGTTATGTGTCATCATCCACTTATCAGAGAAAACATTCGGCCTTTGGATTTTTGGGTTCGGCATATTTCACTTGGCATGTTCTCGAACATTACCCATTTACCAGCAAATGCCATAATTTTATTCTTTATGACTGAGTAATATTCTGTTGTGTGTATATGTGTATATATATATATATATATATATATATATATATATACACACCACAGTTTCTTTATCCATTCATTAATTGAAGGGCATCTAGGTTGGTTCCACAATCTAGCTGTTGTGAATTGAGCAGCCATGAACATTGATGTCCTGCATTACTGTTGTATGCTGATTTTAAGTACTTTGGGTATAAACTGAGGAGTGGGATAGCTGGGTCAAATGGTGGGTCCATTCCAAGTCTTCTGAGGAATCTCCATACTGCTTTCCAGAGTGGCCGCACCAGTTTGCAACACCATCAGCAATGTATGAGTATGCCTTTTTCCCTACATCCACACCAGCACTTATTATTGCTTGTGTTCTTCATTATAGCCATTCTAATTTGAGTTAGATGAAATCTTAGGTTGGTTTTAATTTGCATTTCTCTAATAACTAGAGATGATGAGCACTTTTTCATATATTTGTTGTTCACCTATATATCTTCTGTGAGGTGTCTGCCCAGTTCCTTAGCCTGTTTATTGATTGGGTTCTCTGTATTTTTGGTGTAAAGTTTTTTAAGTTCATTATAAATTTTGGAGATGAGTGCTCTGTCTGAAGTGTGTGTGTGGAAAAACTTTTTTCCCACTCTATAGGCTCTCTTTTCACATTCTTGATTGTTTTCCTTGATGAGAAAAAGCTTTTTAGTTTGAATCTGTCCCATTTATTGATTCTTGCTTTTATTTCTTGTGATCTGGGGGTCATGTTAAGGAAGTCTGGTACTAAGCCAACATGATGAGGATTTGGGCCTACTTTTTCTTCTATTTGGTGAATGATCTCAGGTCTAATTCCTAGGTCCTTGATCCATTTTGAGTTGAGTTTTGTACAGGGTGAGAGATAGGGGTTTAATTTCATTTTACTGCATATGGATTTCCAGTTTTGCCAGCACCATTTGTTGAAGAGGCTCTCTTTTCTCCATTGCATGTTTTTGGCACCTTTGTCTAGTGTGAGATAACTGTACTTATGTGGGTTTGTCTCTGGGTCTTCTATTCTGTACCATTGGTCTACCTGTCTATTTTGGTGCCAATACCGTGCCATTTTTGTTACTATTGCTAGTAGAGTTTAAATTCTGGTATTGTGATACCTCCTGCATCATTCCTCCTGCCCAGGATTGCTTTGGCTATTCTGGTCTTTTGTTTTTCCAGATGAATTTCATGATTGCTTTCTCTATTTCTATATGGAATGTCATTGGAATTTTAATTGGAATTGTGTTAAATCTGTAGGGCTCCTTTGGAAGTATGACCATTTTGATTATATTAATTCTGCCTATCCAAGAACATGGGAAATCTTTCTGTCTTCTAAGATCTTCCTCAATTTCTTTCTTTAATGTTCTGTAGTTTTTATTGTAGAGGTCTTTCACCTCTTTCATTAAATTGATTCCCAAGTATTTCTCTTTTTTTTTGAGACTATTGTGAATGGAGTTGTTTTCCTCATTTCTCTTTCAGATGATTTATCGCTTATGTAGATAAATGCATTAGATTTATGTATGTTTATTTTATATCCTGCTATTTTGCTGAATTCATTAGTTAGGTCTAAAAGTTTCCTGGTGGAGTTTTTTGAATCCTCTAAATATAGAATCATGTCATCAGCAAATAGTGACAGCTTGAGTTCTTCTTTTCCTTTTTGTATTCCTTTAATTTCTATGGTCTAATTGCTCTGGCTAGTATTTCAAGCACAATATTAACTAGAAGTGATGACAGTGGGCATCCCTGTCTTGTTCCAGTTTTTAAAGGGAATGCTTTCAGTTTTTCTCCATTAAGAATGATGTTGGCAGTGGGCTTAGCATAAATAGCCTTTACAATGTTGAGGTATGTTCCTACTATCCCTATTTTTTCTAGTGTTTTGAGCCTGAAGGGGTGTTGTATTTTGTCAAATGCTTTCTCTGCATCTATTGAAATAATCATATGATTCTTAACCTTAAGTCTATTGATGTGATGAATTACATTTATTGACTTCTGGATGTTGAACCAACCTTGCATCCCTGGGATAAACCCCACTTGATCGTGGTACACTGTCTTCTTAAAATCTTTTTGTAAGTAATTTGCCAGAAATAGGTTAAGATTTTTGTGTTTATATTCATCAGAAATACTGGTCTAAAGTTTTCTTTCCTAGATTTGTCTTTGTCTGATTTTGGTATCAGAGTGATACTAGCTTCATAGAATGAATTTGGAAGGGTTCCCTCCTTTTCTATTTCATGAAATACTTTCAGGAATATTGGTCTAAGTTCTTTGAAGGTCTTGTAGAACTCAGCTAAGAATCTCTCTGGTCCTGGGCTTTTCTTGGTTGGTAGGCTTTTGATGGCTTCTTCTATTTCGTTGCTTGAAATTGATCTGTTTAAATTGTGTATGTCCTCCTGGTTCAGTTTGGGAGGATCATATGTCTCTAGAAATTTGTCGATGTCTTTGGGATTTTCTATTTTGTTCGAGTATAGATTTTCAAAGTAGCTTCTAATTATGTTTTGTATTTCAATGGTGTCTGTCGTGATATTTCCTTTTTCATCACAAGTTTAGTAATTTTGAGTTTTCTCACTCCTTCTCTTTGTTAATGTGGCTAAGGGCTTATCAATTTTGTTTACTTTTTCAAAGAACCAACTTTTTGTTTTGTCAATTTTTTGAATTGTTTCTTTTGTTTCAGTTTCATTGATTTCAGCTCTGATTTTAATTATTTCCTGTCTTCTACTACTTTTGGGGTTATTCTGTTCTTTTTCTAGGGCTTTGAGATATAATGTTAGGTCGTTTAGTTGTTGACTTTTTATTCTTTTCTTGAATGTGCTCAATGCAATGAATTTTCCTTTTTGTACTGCTTTTTTTTTTTTTTTTCCTTCTGAAGGTTTATTATTTTGGATAAAATAGTTGAAGACAGACTGCAATGATATATTTTACAAAAAGTCTAGAAAATAATTTAAGAGAGTATTTTAAGCACAGGGTTCTAACACACTCATAAGTGAATCTGCTTCCTATCTTGCAGGGGAGGGCTGGTAGCCTCTGTCCACACCCCCCAAGTGCAGTCCTTTCTTCACAAAAAGGGCACTTCAGGTATGGTGATCCAAATCTCCTTCCTGCAAAAGAAAGCGTTTTCTTCATCAAAACAATCTAATGACACCAGTAAATCTTTCCACTTCTGCAAATCTTTACTAGCAGTTTGTTTAAAGTCTATTATCTACTAGGTTGGCTGTGAGGGATGGCTCTATCAATTTACTTTTTTACTTTATTGGCCATACTTTGTTTCTTTGTATGCCTTGTGATTTTTTTGTTGTTGAAAACTTGATATCTGAAGCTTATGTGGTGACTCTGAAGCAAACACTCCATTAAATGTAAAAACACCATCTACTCAAAAAATTTAGCATTATGAAGTGACAAAAATTTCCCACACCTATATATAGTTGTCCAGTTTTCGGGAAAGAAATAACCACGTTAGTTACTTCCACTCTCTTTTCAGTTACTAGATCATGATTCCAATTTCATGCAACCAAACCATTCTAAACCAAGAAATAAACAGCAGCATTCTAGCCAAACCATGTCAACAGAAAAGGATGCTATGTCCTGTCCTTTTTACCAGCTTTCCTCTTTCCAGAGAGAAAGTGCTTGGGCTTCATATCAAACACATGCCTGTCTGCCTCCCGCTTCTTCCCCAAGCGATTCATCATCTTCTGAGCATTCTTCATCATAGTCTTGGTTTCTTCACCATCTTGACATCCCGAAGACCAGAAGCATCACGTGGAGTTTGAGAGCAACTCTGACTCCGGACTATAGAAGAGGGAGGAATAGATTCTTCCTGCTTTCTCTTCCTAGTGAAATTCCGAGATCTTCTTGCTTGAACTGCATAGTGGGCATTGTCTTTATCATCCATGTCAACACCAAGACTATGCATTTCATTCTCCAAAACTGTCCACTGAACCTTCTTAGCAGTTCGAGGCATCCTGGGTCCCTGTGTATCCTTTTCCTTGAATTGTAGGATTTTCAACTTCTTTTTTTCTCTAATTTGTTTTGCCAACTGTCTGATTTCCACCATTTCCTCATCTTCACTTTCAGATTCACTATCATATTCCCCAGCAGCTGTTCTTAGCTCTTCTTCTTTTTCTAATTCTTCCAATTTCTTCATGATGGCAGGATCAATATCATCAGTTATATTTTGGCCTTCCCAGATCTCTGATATCTTATCATATTTTTCAGATGAATTCATTAAATCTCAGTTTTTTTGTTTTTTTTGTTTTTGGGTTTTTTTTGGTACTGGAGATTGAACCCAGGGGCACTCCACCACTGAGCCACATCCCCAGCCCTATTTTATATTTTATTTAGAGACAGGGTCTGAGTTGCTTAGGGTCTCGCAACTGGGGCTGGCTCTGAACTTGCGATCCTCCTGCCTCAACCTCCCAAGTACTGGGATTACAGGCGTGTGCCACTGCGCCCAGCTAAATCCCAGTTTTTTTGAAGATCCAAAATATAATCATCTCCCATTTCCAGCTCAAGATCCTGTTCCCTTTTCTTCTTGGGCTTCCCAATTTCCAATCTCTTCCTGCGTGCCACTACTCCTTCTGGGATGAAAGGGGCCTCTCCTTATCATCTCTCTTGTTTGGTACAGCTAAATGCAACCTGTTTAGCACCTCATTCACTTTATTTCCTTTCATTTTTGTTTCTACCCGGTGAGCCAAATGTCTATCACAAGCCTCTGTTTTAACTTTAATAACACCTTCCTCAGTTAGCGTGCTAGTCTCTATTACAGGAAATCCTTCAGCTTGCAAGTCTACAAATATTTTCTGATCATCTTCAGGAAGTTCAGCTATTCTTTTCACATCACATTTGTTTGCTACAACTATAAGAAGCTTATTGATGAAGAGAGGTCTGATATTCTGGAAGAGTTCTAATTTTTCTTTCATCCCGTGTGCACAGTGTTCAGACAAGTCCATGACATATAGAACCGCAGTGCGAAGGTGGGCAGGGCTGTGATAGCCTGCATTTTGATGGTGTTCCAATCCTCTAAAGGATGATCCAATATCCCTGAAGTATCTACAACCTACCAATGCAGATACTTATAATCCATGTGCCCAGTGGACAGAGATTTGGTGGTAAATGCATAGGGCTGAACATCCACATCTGCTCTTGTCACCTTATTGATGAAGCTGGATTTCCCAACATTTGGGTACCCACACAAAAGCAAAGTCCTTATATTTGGGTCAATGGTTGGCAAGCGGATAAATGCTGATGCACTTATTCCAAATATTCCAAACTCTGCCTCTGTCACTTGATAATGGTGCACATTTGCCCGAGGGCAGCACACTTCAGCTGCTTACAGCGGTAAAGAGAATCGCCATATTTCATAAGCCATACATAATCTTTAGCAACATTGTCCACTAAATTTTTGGCAATATTAATCTGTCCTACAGCCAACTTGTAATGATCTTTGTCATAGAGAATATTCATCAAATCAGCATAAAATGGTTGGATATCATCCAGTTTGGAAAAATCTGTTACAATCTGTGAGAGTCTATCTTGGTAATTCTGCTGAGTAAATTTAGCTTTTCTCATATAAAAATGTCTATTGCAATGAATTTGGTAATGTTTGTGAATCACTGTTAGAGTCTTTTATTGAGTCTTCGGTAATGTCAGGTTGATGAAATCCTTGGCTGATGGCACCACTGTAATCTTCTAAGTTGTAGTGCACCATGCTGGCTGTGGGTTGCACGAGGAGACACCGTGAGGCAGACCCTTAGTACTGCTTTCATAGTGTCCCAGAGATTTTGATATGTTGTATTGTGATTCTCATTTACCTCTAAGAATTTTTTTATCTCCTCCCTGATGTTTTCTATTATCCATGCTTCATTTAATAGCATAGTATTTAGGCTCCAGGTGTTGAAGTAGTTTCTGCTTTTTATTTTGTCATCGATTTCTAATTTCATTCCATTATTATCCAGTAGAGTACAAGGTAGTATCTCTATTTTTTGCATTTACCAAGGGCTGCTTTGTGGTATAACATATGGTCTATTTGAGAGAAGGATCAACGTGCTGCTGAGGAGAAAGTGTATTCGCTCTTTGATGGATGAAATATTCTATGTATGTCTATTAAGTCTAAGTTATTGATTATGTTAATGAGTTCTGTGGTTTCTTTGTTTAGTTTTTGTTCAGAAGATCTGTCTAGTGGTGAGAGAAGTGTGTTAAAGTCACCCAGAATTATTGTGTTGTGATCTATTTGACTCCTGGAATTCAGAAGGATTTGTTTGATGTACATGGATGCACTGTTGTTTGGGGCATAAATATTTATGATCGTTATGTCTTCCTGATTTCCCTTAAGCAGTGCAAAGTGACCTTCTTTATCCCTTCTGACTAATTTTGGCTTGAAGTCCACTTTATCTGATATAAGGATGGAAACCCCCGCTTTTTTACTGAGTCTGTGTGCATGGTAGGTTTTTTCCCATTCTTTCACCTTTAGTCTGTGAATGTCCTTTTCTATGAGATGAGTCTCTTGAAGGCAGCATATTGTTGGGTCTCTCTTTTTAACTTCTGATTGATGAGTGTAGGCTATTAACATTCAGAGTTATTATTGAGATATGATTTGTATTCTCAGTCATTGTGGCTTAGTTTTGGTTTTTAACTTAATTCTCCTTTGATTGGCTTTTCCTTTAGGGTAATTTCTCCCTTTGCTGACTTACATTGTTGTTTTTCATTTCTTCCTGATGGAATATTTTGCTGAGAATGTTCTGTAGCACAGACTTCCTATGTGTAAGTTTTTTTTTTTTTTTTTTTTTTTTTTTTCCGGGAATGAACTCAGAGGCACTTGGCCACTGAACCACATCCCCAGCCCTATTTTGTATTTTATTTAGAGACAGGGTCTCACTGAGTTGCTTAGTGCCTTGCCTGGGCTGAGGCTGGCTTTGAACCCATGATCCTCCTGCCTCGGCCTCCCAAGTCTCTGGGATTATAGGCCTGCACCACTGCGCCTGGCTTATATTATTCTTGTAACCCTGGTAGCTTTTAGGGTCTGGGCTGAGAAATCTGCTGATATCTGTATTGGTTTCCCCCTATATGTAATCTGATGCTTTTCTCTTGTAGCCTATAAAATCCTATCTTTATTTTGTATGTTAGGCATTTTCATTATAATGTGTCTTGGTGTGGATCTGCTATAATTTTGTGCATTTGGTGTTTTGTAAGCCTCTTGTAGTTGAATTTCCATTTCATTCTTCAGGTGTGGGAAATTTTCCAATATTATTTTATTGAATAGGTTGTTTATTCCTTTGGTTTGTATTTCTGTGTGTTCCTTAATCCCGATAATTCTTAAAGTTTGGTCTTTTCATGATATCCCATAGTTCTTTGAAGTTTTGTTCACGATTTTTTACCATCTTTACCAAGATTCGATATTTTGTCTTCCTTGTCTGAGGTTCTGTGTTCCAAGTGATCTAGTCTGTTGGTGATGCTTTCCATTGAGTTTTTTATTTGGTGTATAACCTTCATTTCAAGGATTTCTGTTTGGTTCTTTTTCAGAATTTCTATCTCTTTATTGAGGAGATCTTTTGCTTCCTGCAGTTGCTTTTTCAACTGCTTATTGGAATGCTCAATCATTGCTTGCATTTGCTCTCTTATCTCATCCTTTGCTTCGCGAATCATTTTAATTATGTGTATTCTGAACTCCTTTTCTGACATTTCTTCTACCATGCTATCATTGGATTCTATTAGTGTATAATCTTGGTTTGTTTGGAACACTTTCTTCCCTTGTTTTTTCATGTTGTTCATGTATCTTCCCCTCTAGCAATGCAGATCTAGGGTTTTGCAGTTTCTGCCATATAGGCTTATAGTGACCCTGCAGGTTTCCAAAACCTCTTCTGGGGGAGATCAATATTAGCAAAACCCAGTACAGACAATATGCAGCCGTAAATCAAATAGCCCCTATGAAGACATTAAAAATATTGTCGTAATAAACAGAGAGGATGAGTTCAATTCTTTCTTTTTTATTATTTTTATTTTTTGGTGGTGCTGGGGATTGAACCCAGGACCTTGTGCTTTGCAAGGCAGGCACTCTACCAACTGAGCTATATCCCCAGTCCTTTTTTTTTTTTTTTTTTTTTTT
>JAJEJO010004754.1:148566-164026 GCA_020662805.1 Glaucomys volans
TTGTATTTTATTTAGAGACAGGGTCTCACTGAGTTGCTTAGGGCCTCGCTAAGTTGCTGAGGCTGGCTTTGAACTCGAGATCCTCCTGCCTCAGCCTCCCAAGTGCTGGGATTACAGGCATGCGCCACTGCGCCTGGACATCCTTTTTATTTTGAGACAGACTCTTACTAAGTTGCCTAGGCTTGAGTTTGCGATTATCCTGCTTCAGTCTCCTGAGTAGCTCGGATTGCAGGTGTGTACCATGCCTGTTTAAAGGATACTTCCTGATGAATGTTTGCATACATATTCTCTTTTTTTTCTTTTTTTTTGCGATGCTGGGGATTGAACCCAGGGCCTTGTGCTTGCGAGGCAGGCACTCTACCAACTGAGCTATATCCCCAGCCCCAATTATTTATTTTTTTTTTAAATATATGCTCTTATGTACATACTCCCACAGATTAGATGGAGAGTGTTGCCAGCATCCAGTAAGGCCCCTGTGCCTCCTTCCCAGGCAGCAGGCCCCTTCCTCTTCAGGGTTGTCACTTTTCTCATCCCTGTTCCCATAGGAATTTTGCCTGGTCTTGAACTTCACATAAATGAAATCATAACGTGTAAGTGCTGAACCTGGCTTTTCTATTTATTTTCCAAGAGCCCCTCCTTGTTCTCTTGACATTTTGTGTTTGTTGTTTTATAAGTTCAGTCTCTCTCTCTCTCTTTTTTTAAGAAACATTTTCTCTGTTTTGGAGTTTGCATTTGTTACCTGCATTGTCTGTTTCCTCCAGTTTGCCAATTTCTTCTCTGCTTGTTTTGATTACTGGATTATATTGGAGCTTTTCTGTAAATGCCTGATAATGTTTGCAGTGAAGAACTTGTGCATTTCTGATATAGAACCCTGAAATCCCATTGAGAAATTCATTCTAAGTGAACATTCCAAATAGAAATCTTTCAAGTGCAAGTCTGTAAACTTAAGCTTTAAATGAGCTGTGAAGTCTGTTAAAATGTGTTTTGATACAGTAATATATAAATACACACACACACACACACACACACACATATATATATGAAAAAATTGTGTTTTCTTAAAACAGTGGCAAGGTAGAAGAACTAGAAGAGATTTTGTTGCTTGCTCCCTGACCATGTGTATTATTGTCACTGAAAAACTAAAACAGTTAAATTTGCTAAAACTATACTGCATCATGTAACACACACAATGCTAAACATATCTGCCTTAAAGAAAATTTAGAAAGAATTTTTGCTCAGTGGTGTTTATACTCATTTGCTGTGTGATATAAATGAAACTATTCCCCTACATAGTTGTTTAATGAAAATTCTGCTGTGATTATTTATAATCAGCAATATTTATTCAAAAAGAAGCTAAAATAAGAATGGCACTTATCCTAAAGTGCATTAATAAAACTACATTTTGAAAGTTAAAAAAAATGCCTGATGATGTTCAGTTGGTTGTTCTGTTTAAGTTCAAGTGGGCATAGAGAACTAACTAGGGCTGGGTGTAGTGGCTCAGACCTTTAATCCTAGTGACTTGGGAGACTGGTACAGAAGGATTGCAAATTTGAGGCTAGCCTGGACACTTTAGAGAGACTACCTTAAAATATAAAAGTAAAAAGGGCTGAAAATATGGCTCAGTGATTATTATTATTATTAGGAAGCCCTAAAATGTTTGTATTTGGAGATTTTTTTCACAGAAGTGGTTCACTTTCTTGAAGGAATGATCTTACACTTTCTTACCTTAATTGTAGATTAGCCTTGATATTTGCATTGATTGAAGAAGAAGGTTATCGATTTTCTTTTCTTTTCTTTTCCAGATGTTTCCTAAGCCCTCTATCCTTTTTTGAGTCTTAATGAGTCAGCTCTGCTTTTGACTATGCTTTGAATCCCTGTGCCTCCAGTCTTGTTCATTTTCTCCAAGGTTCAATGGATTTGGCAGAAGCCTGGCTAAGCTATGAGGCATAGCAGGCTGTAGGTGTTTTCTACCGGTGCCTGTGTCACATCTGGAGTAATTTTCCTGCTACTTTTTATTAAATCTGCCCTTTTTTTTTTTTTTTTTTTTTTTTGGTACTGGGGATTGAACCCAGAGCACTCCACCACTGAGCCACATCCCCAGCCCTATTTTGTATTTTATTTAGAGACAGGGTCTCACTGAGTTGCTTAGGGTCTTGCTAAGTTGCAGAGGCTGGCTTTGAACTTGCAATCCTCCTGCCTCAGCCTTGGAAGTGCTGGGATTACAGGCCTGTGCCACCACGCCCAGCTAAATCTGCCTTTTGACATCAAAGTCAACTTATTATATGATGGACTGCAACTGTATTGTAGTTGAAAGCCATAAGCACAGTTTTTGCTTTATATAATTATATATTTCATCTTGTTAGGTAAAATCACTCCCTATAGCAACATCAGTTCTCCTGATACTGAGTCATCTTTCTCCTTCACTTATCTTCTGCTTACTTAACCTTTTTGTTTACAGTGAGCACTTCAGATGTGTCAGGCTCTGGTCTAAGGATTTCATATGTATTGGCTTGTAACCATCTTACTATCATGATAAGCATTGTCTTTATCATAGTGATGTATTATAATTTTCTCAAAGTGGTAGAACTGGGGTTTGAACTCAGGCATTTTGTTTCAGAGTGTGTGCTCTGCCCACTAAGTACACTTTCACATTGTGAGCACATCTCATAATATTATCTTCTCTGGAATCCAGAATATGTTCTATTTTTCAGGTCTTTCTGTGGAATTTGGAACAATTCTAGTTTATACATGTGAGAAGAGTTGCTGGCCTCAAAATCATCAGACTCCCATGGAAGAATTTTGTATTATACAAGAAGACCCAGATGAATTACTGTTTAAGTAGAGAATTCCCTTTTATTTATACAAATTAAAACAAATGTTAATATCCAAGTATATGTGTTTATTTTAGCTCTCAAGTTATTAATTTTTATGTATTTTGTTTTTCATTGTGCAAGGGATGAAACCCAGGGCCTTGTGCATGCTAAGCAAGTGCTTTGCCACTGAGCTGCATCCCCTGCCATACTCTTGTTTTGTTTTTTTGTTTTGTGGTAGTAGGGATTGAATCCAGGAGTGCTCTACTTCTGAGCTACATCCCCAGCCAATTTTATTTTTTATTTTGAATAGGCCTCACTAAGTTGCTGAGGCTGGCATCAAACTTGTGATCCTCCTACCTCAGCCTCCCAAATAGCTGGGCGTATAGGTATGCGCCACCATGTAGGCTCATAATTCTTAAGTGTTGATCTTTTTGTTTTGTGGCACTTGTGTGGGGATGCCAGGATCTCCTGACTGTGGGCTAGTCTATCCTACAGGGTCAGTGACTTGGCTACACAGTGAGAGATCAGAAGTGGCTCCTCTCTAGCCCAGAGGGTCATTGTTCCTGGCACAGGCATTCTCAGATGAAGGGAAAGCAGCTAAAGAACCAAGAGCATGGTTGGCCTCTTACTACCCTCCTATCACTGCACCCTACTGCCAGCCCTGGATGCTGCCAGAGCACAACACCCAATCCATTCTGCTTGAGGTTCCTGCTCTACAACATGGACTGCTGAGACCTGGGCCTGGTTCCTGGCTGTGATCCCCTCCCCACCTCACCCACTCCCATCTTCTGGTCCTGCAATATCTCAAGAAGAGACTCTCACTCTGTCTGGATATTGTCCCTTTGCCTAACTGTCCACCTTTCCAGTCTCCCCTTTTTTCATTCTGTTTCTGTGTTATCAACCTGTCTGGTGCCCTTTGACAGCAGTGTGAAAACACTCATACTAGCCATGTTCAGACCTGTTTGCCTGTGTAGATGAGAATGAGGCCCAGATTATCATGGTGTGGGTACTTCTGGGTAGGATGTGACTGATGAGAAATATACCTGATCCTGCCTCTGGGTGTACCTGAGGGAAAGTAGCTGTATGTGTACAAACTGAAAGTTCTCAGTGAGGCACCAGGAATACTGAGTTTGCAGGGCTAAAGCTGAATAGGGCCCTGCAGAGGGAGCTTTTGTTTCTCTGTCCTGCTGGCACAGTGACCGCCAGTTTCCTAGTGGCAGTTATGGTGTAGGCAGAGATTGCCTTAGCCTGCTAGACCAGTTACTCCAGCTGGAACAGAAAGTAGACTTATCAGATTTACGGGTAGAGTATTTTGGATTTATTTAAATAGGAATTCCCTCCCTTGATGTGAAAATGGAGAAAGTTGTTGCATAGGAGTCTCTTTAAGGATCAGAAGTTGATGCATTTTCAGATATCCCAGCTAAGTGTTATGTTTCTGATTTTTAAGGTGGAGACAAAAGTGCTTGCTGATCAAACACATCCTTGAATCTAGTTACATACACTCAATTATAGGTCTTACGTATGTAAATAGAACATAGATTAGCAGGGGCATTCCCATGATCCCTTTATTTTCCAGGACTGGAAATGGAACCAGGGGTGTTCTACCCCTGAGCTACATCCCCAATACTTTTTATTTTTTATTTTGAGACAAGAACTCACTAAATTGCCCAACCTGGTCTCAAATCTGATCCTAAATCCCTGGGATTACAGGCATCTGCCATCATACCTGGTACCATAGGATTATTTTTGTGGCATATTGTGAAGAAAGGAAGACAAAGGAAAATAAATCCAGTATAATACCATTTAAAAGTGAAACTCTGGCAAGGAATGGTAGTGCAGGTCTACAATCCCAGCAACTCAGGAGGCTAAAACAGGAGAATCACAAGTTCTATTCCAGCCTCAGCAATTTAGCAAGACCCTTTCTTGAAAAGGACTAGGGATGTAGCTGAGTGGTAAAGCATCTCTGGGATCAATCCCCAGTACTAAAACAAAAGAAGTAAAATTCTGTTTGTCACTCCTTAAATACCGTAGGTTAGGTAGACACCTACCAAGCAAACATCCTGATGAGGGGGACAGAGTTGTGGTGTAGGTGGGACTTCAGCTTTTTACTTCTTGCAGTTGTGTTCTATTGTTCTTTGTTAAGGTGAACAAGCATATTACACTTTATAAAGATGTGCACACATGCACCCAACAAGCCACAAAGAAAAGCGAAAATCCTCAATTAGGTACCAAGCCTAGCCCAGGCCAAGGGAACACAGGACAGGCCAGAAAGAAGCCAAAGATGACTGATTAACAGTGTCTGGAGAGGGAAGGAAGGTAGCCTCATGAGGCATCTTTTAGGTTTAGCTGTGGGGTGGCGCCTTTGTGAGAGCCCAGCCAATGGTGAAGAAGGACTGAGTAGCCCATTGCACAGTGCCCTCCAATGCGGTTGACTCTGGTTCTTCTTCCACTTTTGCATTAGAGCAGCAGCCTGAGTCTTCCTCATAGACCAGCTTGGTGTGGTTGCTGAACCCAGCAGCTGAAAGACCACAGAAGTCAAATAGTAATTTTCTTCATTTTTAATGTTTTTCTACTTTCTTCTAATAAGTTGTCTTTATGAGGCGCTGGAAACTGAACTCAGGTCTTCTCTCCTGCTAAGCAGATGCTTTGCCACTGAGTTGCAGTCCTAGACCAAATTTATTTATTTATTTATTTACTTATTTATTTATTTATTGTCTCTTTTTTTGTTTTTAAGTTCTTCATGGAGCATGAGAATTTGGGAAACAGAAAAGGTCAAAAAACTAATGAATATTATTACAATTCTACCACATACCAATACATAAAAATACTGTAGTTTTTTTCTTCCTTTCTTTTTTTTATTCATTCTTTTGTTTTACATTTTTTTTATTTTCACAGACTGTATTTTGATTAATTGTACACAAGTGGGGTACGACTTTTCATTTCCATGGTTGTACACAATGTACATTCACACCATTCGTGTAATCATATGATGTACATAGGGTAATACTCTCTTTTTCAGTCTACTGTCTCCCCCCATCCCTTCCCGCCCCATTTTCCTCTACACCATCCAAAGTTCCTCCATTCTTCTCTTGTCACCCCCCCCACATTCTTTTGTTTTACAAAATATAATCTCATTGGGCTGGGGATATAGCTCAGTTGGTACAGTGCTTGCCTAACATGCACAAAGTCCCGGCTTCAGTTCCCAGCTCCAAAAAAAAATGTATTTTATTGTTTGAGGAAAATATGGTGTAAAAGAACTGGTTCTAAGATGCTATGAGACTGAAGAAAGAGGCAGATCCAGGATTATACCAAGAACAATTTATTTGGGATTTAATGATAGAGGTATGGTCAAAGACAGCAGCAAGACCAATGGATCCCTGGGACTTGGGTTATAGGAAGGGCCTTATATAGTGATCAGTACAAAAGTGATTTCATCCCAGCTGGAACATAGATTCCAGGTTTATCGCAAGATAACATCAAGGATGTTAAGCACATTCCAGCACTGATGGCACCAGTTGGTCCTAAAGCCCACATGTCATTCTAATGGTTTTGTTTGTTCATAGGGTGCTGGCAAACCACACAGGGAAAACAGCTGGGTTACTCAGGAGCAATCATGTTTACAACTCAAGGTGGCTGTAGTCAGGTGAAGCTGAATCCTTACATGTATAAATGGTTTTCTATCTTTTTCATTTAACATTTTATTGTAAACATTTCCCCCATTGATATTTTCTCTACAACATAATTGGTAATTGTTGAAAGTAGTTTTTAAAATATACGTCAAAAACTTTATACAAATTTTAGCCATTTGTTTTTTCTAGGTTTGTTATGATGACCATTAATCACTAAGGTTAAATCTCTATTTTTTATGTGTGTGTGGGGGATTGAACCTAGGGGTACGTCTGAGCCACATCACCAACACTTTCTATTTTTTATTTTGAGACAAGGTCTTGCTAAGTTGCTTAGGGCCTTGCTACATTGCTGAGGCTGGCCTCAAACTTGCAATCTATCTGTGTTAGCCTCCTGAGTTGCTGGAATTACAGGCATGTGCCACCATGCCCGACTCTTTTTGTGTGTGTATAGTGCTGGGAATCAAACCCAGCGCCTCCACCATGCTAGGGAAACACTCTACCACAGAGCTGTACTCTCAGTTCAGCACAGGATAAAATTCTAGAATTGAAATGAGTAGATCAAAAGCTGTGCACAGGTGCTGGGGTGTAGCTCTGTGGTAGAGTGCTTGCCCAGCACTGCAAAAAAAAAGATAAAATTGATCTTCATCTCTGCGTGTCATGTCCTGTATCTGACATCTGTAGCCTTAGGTACGCAGGGGGTTGATGTGGGAGAACTGCTTAGGTCCAGGAGTTGGAGGCCAACCTGGGCAACATAATGAGACCCTGTCAAAGAAACCAAAAAACCCAATAATAAAAACCTTGCACAGTTGTAGGTTTTTAAAATCATACTAATAATTTCCCTTCTAGGATCTTTTTTTAAAATTTTTTTGTAATTATAAATGAGCAGCATGCCTTTATTTTATTTATATATGGTGCTGAGGATTAAACCCAGTGCTAGGCAAGCGTTCTACCACTGAGCTACAGCCCCAGCCTCTAGAATCTTTTGTCTTCTTTTTTGGTATAGGGCATTGAACCCAAGGGGAGCTTAACCACTGAGCCACATCTCTAACCATCCCCTGCCTTTTAAAAAGTATTTTTAGCTATAGATGAATACAATATTTTTATGTTTTTATGTGGTGCTAAGAATTGAACCCAGTGCTTCACACATGCTAGGCAAGTGCTCAACCACTGAGCCACAAACCCAGCTCATCTCCAGTCTTTTTTTTTTTTTTTTTTTTTTTTGTGGTATTGGGAATTGAACCCAGGGCCTTGTGCTTGCAAGGCAAGCACTCTACCAACTGATCTATATCCTCAGCCCTCATCTCCAGTCCTTTCTTTTTTGGGGGGGGCCTTGCTAAATTGCTGAGGCTGGCTTTTACTTGTAGTCCTCCTGTCTCCGTCTGTCTCCCCAGCCACTGGGATTCCAGGCATACACCACTGTGCCTGGCAGTAGAATTTTTCTTGAGAACACTTACCTGGAGCATACAGGAGCGTGTGTTGTATATTGGGAGAGAAACACAACAAAACCCCCAAATTTCAACTCGGACTTTTTTTCCTACTAAATTTTCACAACACTGGTCATTTCTGACCTCAGATATATGGGAGTTTTCTCAAACACATTAAGCAAGCAAGCAATTCTGCAGTGGTGAACACCAGGTAGGTGTCCTCTAATTCAATTCTGACACTACCTAGAGATGCCCTCAGATCCTGCAGGTTGAGGGTTCAATCCTCCAGACTCACCCCTGCCCCACCTTGGATGCCAACTGCAAGCCCCAGATTGTTTTACCTGTACTTCGACTGGGGCTCTATGTTGGGGGTTCCAGCTACCCTCTTCTTGAGTCCAGTCAATTTGTTGGAGTGGCTCACACAACTTATGGAAACAAATTCACCAGTTTATTGTAAAGGATATTACAAAAGTTGCAGATGAAAAAAGAGCATAAGGCATGGTGTTAGAGACCAGGTGTGGAGCTTCCCTGCTCTCTCTGGGCTAACATTCATGGGTTTGGCTATCTGGATGAGAGTCCAGCCTTAAGCCTGTTCTTTGGATTTTCATAGACTTCATTGCAGAAGCATGATTGAAGCATGGACAACCTTGTAAAAATGTGACTGGACACACAGGGAGTGATCTAATGCTCATAGGCTGGGTGGGGAAACCCAAAAAAGCCTGTCCGTTCAGTGATCTGCTTGGCCTGTCTGCAACATGCCTCCCTTCAGGGCAGGGGCAGGACCCCTCTGGAATGATACAGGGCTTTTGACCTACTATCAGAGCAGATTAGCAAACTTCTTATGGAAGCTGGGCACAGTGACTCAACCCAGCAACTCTGGAGGATGAGGCAGAAGATGGCAGTTTGAGGACAAACAGGTCAGATTAGGAAAACCCCATCTCAAAATAAAAAATGAAAGGGCTGGAGATGTGGCTCAGTGGTAGAGCACATCTGGGTTTGTAATAGAGGTTCACTTCACCTTTTGAACATAGCCCTCACTGCTCAGTGGCTTATTTTAAAAGGGACATATTTTTCTTTTCTTCTCCCTCTCCCTAACCTGGGAACAGGGAACAAGATACCTTTTCTTATCATAGGCAGTTATCTGTCCTTGAGCACACACCCACCACCAGAAGATGTCACCAGATCTAGGGAGTGACTAACTCCCAAATTAACAAGTGAATTTTTCTTTTTTTGGTGGGGAGGGGCCAGCGGGGATTGAACCCAGGAGCACTTAATCACTGAGTCACATTTCCAGCATTTTTTATACTTTATTTTATTGGAACCAGGGATTGGACTCAGGGACACTCAGCCACTGAGCCACATCCCCAGTCCTATTTTGTATTTTATTTAGAGACAGGGTCTCACAGGGCCGCGCTAAATTGCTGAGGCTGGCTTTGAACTTGCAATCTCCTGACTCAGCCTCCCAAGTCTCTTGGATTACAGACTTTATACTTTATTTTGAGACAGGGTCTTGCTAAATTACTTATGACCACTCTAAATTGCTGAAACTGGCTTTGAACTTGCAATCCTCCTGCCTTAGCTTCCTGAGCCCCTGGGATTTTAGGCATGCACCACCACACTCACTTAACAAGTAAATCTCAACACACCATCAGGGCACACCTGGGACCAGCAACAGGGCACACAGGGAATACAGCCCGTGAAGGAATTCTTCAAGGGCCTCTGTTCTCCCGATGGGCAGAATCACAGCTCTAAACAAAAGTCCCTTGTGCTTCTCCTTTGCTAGGAAAGCAATAAACCTTCCTTTTTCTCAAATCTGTGTCCTCCTTATTAAATTGGCATGGGGACTGAGCTGTCAGTAACAACTTAACCCCTGTACTGAAAGTGTTGTACCCAAAGAAAATAAAATCATCCAAGCCCATCACGTAAAGCCATAAGAAGCCTTTATTTTAGCTGGCCAGCGACAATTGCCCTTACTCCTAAAAGCGGGGTGCCAGGAAATTGTGTGTTAATTTTGTCATTGCCAACTTTTATAGGGCTGGGGATGGGATTAGGGTGGGGCTATAGGACGCAGGACAGTTTAGGGTTGGGGCATAGGGAGGGGGGATTAGGTGGGGCTCTCTCCTGATGGCACTGGAGAATCTTTTGGGGAAGTATAACAAAAGGAAAGAAAAACGTTTTCTTTATGGCCAACTTCAATACAGAAAAGTGGGGGAAGGTTAGATTCTACGACCTACCTTGGAGAAGAGACATTCTAGTTTCTATAGCTTGCCTTAGGGAGAGCAAAGAATTGGACAAAGACCAAAATATTTATGATAATATTGCGGAGTGATTGTTTTACTATCCTTTGACTACAGAATATTTTTTCTTTTGTCCATTTAATAGGTGAAACTAATCCCAACGCGATTTTGCCTGTTTTTTTGTAATACTGGGAATCAAACTCAGGACCTCACACATGCTAAGCACCTGCTCTCCAATATTTTCTTGTTAATTTGTAAGAGCTCTTTACATATAGGGGCAGTTTTCTAACCCATAAGTTTGGGTTGGGAGTTCAAACCCCAGCCTAAAAGGCGACCTTGAAGAGCTTCTCAGGCGGAAATCTAGTTCTATGCACATATACCAAGAGCACTACAGGTCTTTTTGAAGTTGGAGGCCTGGGAACTACTCTGAAAGGGCAAGTTCTGGGCCCAGGGTCACCACATAGGACCCAGACCGCGGGCTCTGCCTGCCTGGCGCCGACTGGTGGCCGCACTGCGCAGGAGCGGAAGCTGGGTCGCCCTTCCCCCACCCGCTTCCGGGCGCGGCTCAGTTCTCCCGCCTCCGCCTCCGCCGCGGCTCGTGGACGTCCCGCCATGGCACTGTCTCGGGGGCTTCCCCGGGAGCTGGCTGAGGCCGTGGCCGGGGGCCGGGTGCTGGTGGTGGGCGCGGGCGGCATCGGCTGCGAGCTTCTTAAGAACCTCGTGCTCACCGGCTTCTCCCACATCGACCTGGTGAGGGTCGGGCGCGCGCAGGCTGAATGGCGGGCTGTGGTGCGGGAGCCGGGGGGCTTGGGGCCCAGAGTTCGGGACCGGATTTGGGGGCGCCTGGAGCGGGCCAGGAGCCCTGGTCCAGGAGGCTGCCTGCTTAGAGGAAGCTGCTCGACAGGGACGGGGCGTGCCTTCGCACGTCGGGCCTGCTCGGGGGAGGCCGCGGGCCCGGGTCTTCCGGACCCTCGGTCTCGGGGCCGCTGTCCCCCCCCAGACAGCGCCAGTTTGTGGCGTCTCGAAGCGGTGGTCCCGTACCGTTTCACTTTGAAACTGTTTCCCAGTTGCACTGGGGTGCAGGAGGTGATTGAGCCTCTCGTGGATGTGGTGACTTTATTTCGAAGGTCTCCCTTAAGTCAGAAGTACCGTCCCAGAGGACAGCTTAATAGCAACCACATATCTCGAGCGCTTGTCTCGAGCAGTTTACTCATTTAATCTCTTCCACCACCCCATGTGTGTGCACTGTTTTCATCTCATTTTATTTTTAACTGATGAGGGAAGTGAGATGCAATGGGATTTAGTAACTTACCCTGGGTCACCTAGCAAGTGGCAGGACTCCTTTGGGGCTCGCGCTCCTTCGCTGAGTACAGCATAGGTACGCTCGATTATTTCATTCAAGATGTAGTTAGGTTTTTTAACTTTTGCGTTGGTGTGCAGCGACAGGAAGCTACTGTAATTTTAAGTCAAGTTATTTGTTAGAGATTGGAGATACCACCTGGAACTTGGATGTGAGTTTAAAGTGTCTTAAGGTAATACTGGCAACGTGGAAAGAAAGTAGAGGTGACAGACTGTATTCTAATAAATGAATAAATGGTGGTAGACTGAACTAAGGAATGATTTGGAAGAAAAGAATATACACGTTTTTTTTCCTGTGGTTAGTTTTTACATGCATTTCTGTACCATAAATCCAAATATGCTGATAAGTACTGGTACTTTCTTGAAAGAAGCATTTTGTAATAGATAGATAGTGAATTTCCCAGCAGTTCGAGAGGCTGAGGCAGAAGAATCACAAATTGAAGGAAAACCAGCCACATCAGTTTTTTAGTACCTGGTGCAGGCACCCCACCCCCCATCCCCCTAAAAAGGTGGGGATGCTGGCGGTGTAGCTCAGTGGTAAATTATTATCCCTTTCTATTTGTTGTTCCTTTTGTACTGGGGATTGAACCTGGGGGCACTTAACCACTGAGCCACACCCCCAGCCCTTTTTATTTTTAAAATATTTTTTTAGTTGTAGATGGACACCATACCTTTATTTATTTTTATGTGGTGCTAAGGATCAAACCTAGTGCCTCACACCACGCTGGGCAAGTGCTCTATCACTGAGCTACAATCCCATGACCCACCCCCCAGCCTTTTTTAAAAAAATAGTTTATCTAGAAATAGTGTCTCTTTAAGTTGCTGAGGCTGGGTTTGAACTCCTGCCTCAGCCGGGATCCTCCTGCCTCAGTCTGGGATTATAGGCATGCTTCCACAACACCCTGTAGTCCCTGGGTTCAAATCCCCAACAACCCTCCCCACAAATAGTTTTGTGGGAAACTGAAAATAGAAGGTCATCCTCCCATCATCATCATCATCGTTTTGTGTGGTTTTTGTTTTGAGGTGTAGATTGGCCTCCAACCTGAGATCCTCCTGCCACAGCCTCCCCAGTAACTAATTGCTGTTGCAGCCCACCTGCCCAGCTACACTTAGAACATTTGATTACTGTTTATTAAGTTTATTGAAATGAAATGAAAATTATTTTAGCCATTTTTTTTTTCTTACATTTACTTTTGGGAGGGAGGGCTACTGGGGCACTTTACTACTGAGGGGCACTTTACTACTGAGCTACATCCCCAGCCCGTTTTTTAAATTTTGAGGCAGGGTCTTGCTAAATTGCGTAGGGGGCCTGAAACTTGTGATCTTTCTGTCTCAGTCTCGAATAGGTGTGTACCATGGCATCAGGCTCCTCATATTTACTTTTGTTTGTTTGCAGTTCAGGGAATCTAACACAGGGTCTCTGCATACTGACAATAGCTCTACCACTGAGCTACATCCCCAGGCTTCCTTATATTTCTTATATTTATTTTTAGGCAGCAATTAGGTGAGACTTAAAACATGACTTTTTTTTTTTTTTTTTTTTTAACCATATGTAGAAAAGTTCTTTTGTAGTCCTCAGGAAATAATTGTAAGTGAAATTTGGTATATAAAACGAAGACGAATTAAGGAAGGCAGCAAAAATTTACTAAATCAGTCACATATTATTTAATTAAAATAACAGGGCACAGTAAAATTTATATTCTATTTGAAAGGAATTAGATTGTGGTTTAAAATTTACGTGTGTATATATATATTTACATGTGTATTATATATGTATAAATGTATTATATATATTTATTTCTTCACCAGTCTACCCATGCACTTTTTTTTTTCCCCATGGGGGTTGAACCTAGGGGTGCTTTGCCACTGAGCCATATCTCCAGCCCTTTCTGTTTTTTATTTCGAGACAGGGTTCTACTAAATTGCTAGCCTTGTACTTGTGATTCTTCTGCCTTGTTCTCCCAAGTAGCTGGGATTATAGACATGTACCACCATGCCAGGCTAAATTTTATATTTTCAGTAAAGTCATATATATTTCAATGCCTTCAAAGAAATTTTCTGAAGTACTTACAGAGATTATTATTATATATATTTTTTTGGTACTGGGGATTGAACCCAGGGGCACTCCACCACTGAGCCACATTCCCATCCCTATTTTGTATTTTATTTAGAGACAGGGTCTCACTGAGTTGCTTAGGGCCTCACTAAGTTGCTGGCTTTGAACTCAGATCCTTCTGCCTCAGCCTCCCAGGTGCTGGGATTACCGCCGTGCACCACTGCGCCTGGCCAGGAATTATTAAACAAACAAAAAACCATTCTTATAAAGAATGGGAGGGGTATCTGGGTTTGAATTGAGGGGCGCTTAACCACTGAACCAATACTCCAGCCCTTTTTCTGTTTGTTTTGATTTTGAGATTGGGTCTCACTAAGTTGCTGAGGTTCGTCTTGAACTTGTGATCCTTCTGGTCTCAGCCTTCTGAGTCAATGGGATTTCAGGTGTGCGCCACTGCTCCCCGCAGTTTAGCAGTTTTCGTATAACTGGTTCACAAAGCATTTTCTCTACTAATGTAGCAAATATTAAAAAGTTCTGGATTGGGGATGCTGAGGATAGTGGTATTGTTCAAACATACCTCAACATTTGTAATTTTATCTGGGGTTTATGCATTTGTAGATTGATCTGGATACTATTGATGTCAGTAACCTCAACAGGCAGTTTTTGTTTCAAAAGAAACATGTTGGAAGATCAAAGGCACAGGTAACTATTTCTCATACCGTTTATATAATCCTTTGATGAATCTTTTATTTATGATACCAGATTAACCCATTAAGTCCTGAGTTTTCAATTCTGCAAATATTTGAATGAAATTGGCACAGGTGCATTAGAATAGGTTGGACATCATAATCTAGAGCTTATTATACAACTTAATGTCAGTGACATTAATTTTATTTTTACCTATTTTCTCAAAGGAATAGGGTTCTAAAAACAAAGTATTTATTTTAAAGTTACCATGGTGGTATATTTTGCCCAATTTAAGTTTTTTAGTTGTTCTGTTAATGGAACAATGAGCCATAATGGCTTAATTTTGCCTCTCTTATAAGAGGAAGAAAATGGGTAGCTGTCTCTAAACTGAGTGTTTGTGGAGAATAAAAAGGTGGAAGTGAAGGAAGGACCAAAGACCGAGCCCTCTGTTTTTGGTCTACAAAGGAAATTGAAGTTCCCTACTTAATCCTATAATTGGTGTGACTGTTGTGTCATCTTTGCATTTTAGTTTCTGATTTCCATGGGATGAGCCTTGTTTTCCTACACCTCCTAGAGGTTGGCTGCTTCTTTGTAGCAAGGGAAGCTACAGTCTTGAATATTATTCTTGGTGATTTCTGTTCTTGAAACATCTTTTCTCTGAGTCCTTTTGTCTGACTCCCAGTTCTATTTTCTTTTGTTTTTCATATTTTGGCTCCTTTCTCCAGTGGTACTTTGCTAAACCTTTCAGACTTAATGCACAAAGTGAGGTCTTTCTTTTCTTTTCTTTTTTTTTTGCCCTTTTTGGTACTAGGGATTGAACCCAGGAGTGCTTAACCACTGAGCCACATCCCCATCCCTCCTTTTTTTACATTTTATCTCTGGGTCTCTCTGAATTTGCTTAGGGCCTTGCTAAATTGCTGAGGCTGGCTTTGAACTCGCAATCTTCCTGCCTCAGCCTCCCAAGGCACTAGGATTATAAGTGGTGCCACTGCATCCTGCTCAAAGCAACATTTACTTCTATGTATCATTGTAATTATACTTGTTCAAATTGCTACTTAAGGTTTCATTTTGAATGACACTTGGCTTTTGCAGTACACACACTTGTTCGTTTTGTTCCATTTTTTTGCAGTACTGGGGATCAAACCCAGGACCTTGCATGTTCTAGGCAAGCACTCTACCACTGAGCCACTTCCCTAGCCGTGTATACAATTTTTTTCTTTTTCTTTTTCTTTTTCTTTTTCTTTTTCTTTTTCTTTTT
>JAJEJO010004754.1:164036-235768 GCA_020662805.1 Glaucomys volans
TTTTCTTTTTCTTTTTCTTTTTCTTTTTCTTTTTCTTTTTCTTTTTCCTCTTCCTCTGTCATTGGAGATTGAACCTAAGGTGTTATGTGTACTACCTAAGTACTTTTTTTATATTTTTCCGGAGGCTTCCCATTCATATAGAAGGGGATGTGGTATGGTGTAGGGGAAGGTTGTCCTGTTGTTTTATAAATATGATGATATAAGTGAATCTTTATGAAACTTTATCACATTTTAAAAATTTCTTTAGTGTTTAATGTAGATAAGGTTACTATGTAAGTAGATGAGTTAATAGTATTTGTGTCTGCCAGAAGTACATTTCAAATATTAAAAGAAAAATGTTATAGTAATTTACTGTTGTTTGTTTTCCAGGTTGCCAAAGAAAGTGTACTGCAGTTTTACCCGAAAGCTAATATTGTAGCTTACCATGACAGCATCATGAAGTATGCTCCTAATTATTATATTGCAAAATCGTGTGTGTGCTGAATTTTTAATTAAACTTAAGCATGTTATTTTTATTAGCCAGATATGTGTGCCCAGAATTGTTATGCTCTTTAAAAAAAAAGAGTTTTTCATGAAAATCTGGTAGGTCGTGAAGTGGTACTCTTATTACGAGGTTATGTATATTTACATGATTTAGATAAGTGATAAGATTTAAATGTTCTTAATAAGTTAGTTGGACACTTACGAAAGACCTTCTATATTTTTGTGGTTGTTTCATACTAGGAAATGATCCCAGAAGTACTTTACACTGACGTACTTCCCCAGTCTTTTTTGGTGAGGGGCAGGTACTGGAGATTGAACCCGGGGCACTCGACCACTGAGCCACATCCCCAGCCCTATTTTGTATTTTATTTAGAGACAGGGTCTCACTGAGTTGCTTAGGGCCTTACTTTTGCTGAAGCTGGCTTTGAACTTGGGGTCTTCCTACCTTAACCTCTTGAGCTTCTGGGCTTACATGGGCCACTGTGCCCAGCTCTCAATTCTGTTTTAAATAAGATGTTTTAAACTGTAAGATGTCCTTATATATAATAATTCAAGCATCTTTAAGTATATTTCTTTCTGATCGAGTTTAGCTATCCCCTTTTTAGTTTAAAAGGTTCCCTTCTAAAATAATCTGTTTATCAAGACTGACTTGGGAATTTTACACTGGGAATAATGGTGTGTCAATAACTTTGATAATATGTAAATACACTTACTAAGATAAATGCAGTAAACATTTAATTTTGGAGGCCTTTGAGCAAAGGAACTGTGGGTATAAATTACCTTTTTTTCTTCCTCTGTGGTGCTAGGATTGAACCTAGAGCTTTGGGTGTGCTAGGCAAGTGTTCTACCACTGAGTCACATCCCTATCCCTTAAGTTATCCTTTATCTACAGTTGCTGTCTAGCTCATAAGTAAATGGTATTAAAAATAGTCCTTGTTTGAGATACTGAATTAGAGACAGTCTTAGGCTTTCTCATAAGGGCATTTGTATCTTCAGCTTATTTTTTTCCTCTGGATGTTTGGTCTACAGACCTGCCTGTAGCCCTATAACCCTCTTATCCTGTGTTTTTTTCCCAGTGTGCTAAAAGTAGAGACCCTAGGGGCCTGAGCCCTGCCGATTCAGACCATGTGGAGTGAAGCCATAGGCCAAGCAGATCCTGGGAATGTGTTCTTTATATGTTCCCAGGCACTTGCTGCCCTGAGAAGGCCTGGTGGGACTAGTGAGGTCATGCCATCTTTCTGTTAGTTTGAGATCCTATTCTTATGCCCTAGGTAGCTGGCCAAAAAAGCATAGGAATTTGAGGAAAATAAATCTTTTAAATCTACTTGTATTTGATTAAAATCAGACTTTATATGTCTGATTACATATACTCAATACAGTTATATTTTGCTGTTGTTACTTTATTACACATTTCAGAATTTTGTATTATACTGTGAAGACTGTATATAAGGCTGGTTTTGTTGACCTTTTTGTTTTGCTTTGTAGCCCAGACTATAATGTGGAATTTTTTCGACAGTTTATATTGGTCATGAATGCATTAGATAACAGAGGTAAGATTATTTTATTATTCTGAACATCCCTGTATTTTCCCTTCCCCATATTAAAGTTTTCTAGAAATTTAGTATTAAACTATTTTTTTATGAGTTAAAACTTCAAAGAACTAAAAGGAAGTAAGACCATGTTTAAAGCTTGCCAGTTGGGCCAGGCATCGAGGCACATGCCTGTAATCCCAGTGATTCAGGAGGTTGAGTCAGGAGGCTTGCAAGCTTGAGGCCAGCCTCAGCAATTTCATGAGAACCTCACCAATTTAGTGGGACCCTGTCTCAAAAGGCCTAGGGATATAGCTCAGTGTTAAAGTACCCCTGGGTTCAGTTCCCAGTACCAAAACACAAAAACCAAAAAACTTGCCACTTGCAGTTTTTTCTAGAACTGCTTTTGTTCCAGGCAGGAATTTAGCCATCATATACTTCACTATTCAACCAAAAGGTGTAAATGGGGAAGTTAAAAGTTCTAAAAGAGTATGACTGCATAGGGTGCATATGGATGAGTTTTTTTCCTTGGTAGGGCACTTTAAATACAGTGTGAGTTTGTTTATGTGGAGATTTAAGGAAAATGACGGACCAGGTTTCAGTAAAGACCAGTTAAAACAGTATATGAGTGGGACTGAACAACATTTTAAAGCTTTTCAGATGATTCTAAACTGCCATCAAGGATAAAATCCCCATGTTTTGGGAATGAGATGGTAAAGTTAAAAGCCATGGCTCTTTTTTTTTTTTTCCTTTGTACTGGGAATTGAACCCAGAGATGTTTTACCGCTGAGCTAAGTCCCCAGCCCTTTTCATTTTTTATTTTGAGACAGGGTTTTACTAAGTAGTAGGGCCTCATGAAATTTTAGAGGCTGACTTCAAACTTGATTGTTTTGCCTTAGCCTCCTGAGTCGCTGGGATTACAGGTGTGTGCCACTGGGCCTGGCCTTTGATTATTTTAAGTGTATTCAGTGCTATATAAGATACTAGACTGGATTTTGGGGGATGGGGGTGGCCTCAACATGCTGGGCAAATGCTTTTCTTCTGTGGTGTATCCCAACTTTCTTGTATTTTAAATTTTAAGATAGGGTGTGCTACTTTGCTCAGAGTGGCTTAAAGTTGTGATCCTCCTGCTTCAGCTGCATGAGTAGCTACGATTATACATGTGTATCACCACACCTGGCTAGACTGCATTGTATTGGATGTATACTTTGGGGGTTGGGGTTATGGAGGATTTGATCAAGGTGCACTTAACCACTGAGCCCCATTTCCAGTTCTTTTTGTTTTGAAACAGGGTTTTACTAAGTTGCTTAGGGCCTTGCTAAGTTGCTTAGGATCTCACTAAGTTGCTGAGACTGGCTTTGAACTTGGAATTCTCCTCCCTTAGCCTCCTGAGTTGCTGGGATTACAGGTGTGCCACACCAAGCCCTGGGAAATGTACAAATTTTAGTATTGTATTTAAGCCTTTTTTGATGTAGTATGGTGTTTCATATAACCCAGTTTTGTATAACCAGTCCGTGTTAACAAATCTGTGTGTCTGGAATGTGGGGGGAAATACTTGAATAATATTCCTTGCCTATAATTACTTCCACATGTAAAAGTATTTCTGTCAAATAAGTTTTGTAATAATTTTGGACCAGAAATACCAAAAGGAAAAATATTGAAAGTCTGAGTAATTCTTTTAACCTGATTCATCTTTTCTCTCCTAATCTTAAACTGCCTTAATTGTTCTTTATTCACTTATGTGTATTACCTTTTTTTTTTTTTTTTTTTTTCCTGGGTGTTGGGGATTGAGCCCAGGGCTTTGTGCTTGACAGGCAAGCACTCTGTGAACTGAGCTATATTCCCAGCCCCTGTATTGCCTTATAATTACAGTAGAATAGTACAGCAGAAGAGAAAGGTAGCACTTCGATATATATAGATACTACCCACCCCCCACCCCCCAGTGCTGGGCATGGAATGAGCATGCTAGGCAAGCTAAAACTCCCAGCCCTAGCACTTTGGAAATTTGGAATTTAAAAATTGTTTCTAGGTATGCTTTTCTTGAAGTAAATCTTTTTTTAGTACTGAGAATTGAATCCAAGGATGCTTTTTTATCGTTGTGCTACATTCCTAGTCCTCTTTATTTTGAGACAGGGTTTCACTAAATTGCTGAGACTGGTCTCCAACTTGTGATCCTCTTGCCTTAGCCTCCTCAGTTGGTGGGATTACAGGCACATGCCACCATGCCTGGCTTGGAGTAAATTTGTGATAGAAATTCCCTGTTTTAAAAGTTGCTAAGCTAATGTGTCTTGGAAATGTCTATAATGAGCAGTTGTATTCCTCTAGCCATAGCCATTATAAGATTGTACATAAATTAAAAACCAGGGACTGGGACTGTGGCTCAATGGTGGAGTGCTTGCCTACCGTGTGTGAGGCACTGGGTTCGAGTCTCAGCACCACATATAAATAAATTAAATATGGGTTCATGAACAACTAAAAAAAATTTAAAAAACAAAACAAAAAAACCAGAAATGGGATGGATCAATGTTGTCCTAGTTAATGGTAACTAATTTATATTTTCAAAAACTCTTTTGCTAACTAATATTTTTTCTTCTAGCTGCACGAAACCATGTTAATAGGATGTGTCTGGCAGCTGATGTTCCTCTTATTGAGAGTGGGACTGCTGGTTATCTTGGACAAGTAACTACTATCAAAAAGGTAAAGAAAAGTTTTGTGTTTTACTTTCCAAATGTTTATTTAAGACCTTAGGGAGGGAAGAAATAAACTATGGAGCCTGGTATAGTGGTGCACACCTCTAATCCCAGCTTCTTGAGAGACTCAGACAGGAGGAATGCAGGTTCCAGGCCAAGCTCAGAAACTTAGAGAGCATGTCTCAAAAAATAGAAAACTCTAGGGATGTAGTTCAGTGGTAGAGCACCTCTGGGTTCAATCCCCAATACTAAAAAAAAAAAGGAGAAAATAAATAAACTTTGGGTTTATATACTGTAAGCAAGTCAACATCCAAGATGAAAGAATTTTCGTGCCACATAAAACTTAAGGTGATGCTTGAGGCCATGGGTTCAATCCCCCCAAAATTAGGATGCTATAAAAGGTACCCCAGCAGACTGTGGGCAGAAAGATCTTTCGGCTCTGTGCTACTTTGCTGGCATAATAAACTTACTGTAAACAATTCTTAGTCACGTAGGCGACACCTTGTGCTAGTTGGTGAATACTAAACCAACCTTCTAAAAGTTACCTTTTGTGCTGGGGTGTGGCCTAATGGTAGAGCATGTGCTTATTACCAGTCCCCATCACTAAGTACATAAAGGAGTTACTTTTTGTCTTAAGGAATCTGGATGTGGAGGTCTGAAGAGAACGGTTTTGGTTATATTTGTAAAATATTTAAAACAAAACTAAAGAATACTAGAGCAAATACCTGTGTGCTTATAACCTACTTTATAAAGTCCCCATGTCGTGATTGATTTGCTGTTCAGATCTCTTTTCTTCTAGTTATTTTAAGGAGTTAAATATAAATACATTTGAAGAATTGCTTGATAGGTTTCGAAACTATGAAAAGGCTCAGTGGCGCATGCCTGTAATCGTAGCTACTTTGGGAGGCCGAGGCAGGAGGATTGCAAGTTTAAAGCTAGCCTCAGCAACGTAATGGACACTGTTTCAGAAAAAAATAAAGGATTGGGGATATAGCTCAGTGGTAAAGTGCTCCTGTGTTCACTAATTTCACTATTTCAAATTTGCTGGTTTTTAGTTGGGCACAATGGCACAGGCCTGTATTACCAGCTACTCAGGAGATTGAGGTAGGAGGATCACAAGTTCAAAGCCAACCCTGATAATTTAGTGTGATCCTGTCTCACACTAAAATAAAAAGGGGATATAGGTCATTGATGGAGTGCCCCTTGGTTCCATCTCTAGTACCACACACACACAAAGGAAGGGAAGAAACAAAGAAAGATTGGCAGATTTTATGTGATTTTTTTTTTTTAATTTTTTTTTTTTTTGCAGTTAACCCTATTACAAATTGTTGGTATTTAATTGATTTTAATATTAAGTAGTACCATTGGAAGCTTACTCATCATTCTACAAAGATGATTGTATGTGTTAGTGTGTATTAAATTTAGTTGACTAAGTGGAGGTTTCAGTGTTCATAGATTGAGGCAATAATTCTGTTTTTTTCCACTGTGATACACAGCATAATTGCTTGTAGCTCTGCATCTAAGGAAAGAATGTTGGAAAGTCAAGGGCACAAGGAATAGTGTTGTGAGAAAAACCCTGAATTTGCTATAATTTATATCAAAACAGTATTTTCTGCTATTGCTTCTTTAATCTGTATTAGAAAGACATTACTTACCTCATTGCTGTGCTCCTGAGACACCAGTGTGCATTATAAGACTGAGGTTAAGAATTGCTGAGAATGAATAAAGATGATTCATTTGAAGGTGTATCAACAAAAATGAACAAATAAGCAAAATTTGGTAATACCTAAGATTTTTTCCATGTTTCTAGGTCTCTCAATTACTTTTAGCATACGTAATTTTTATAGATTTTTAAGGGTATGGCTATGACTAATACTTAGGCATTTTCACCTTTGGGCTGTTGTCTTGGAAAGCTGTTTTTCTTTTTGGTAGTTTCTCTTGTTTAGTACAATCAATGTAAACTTCTCTTATTTGACATTGAAGTGGAATAATTTTTATTTGCTTTGGTTTAGGTAATGTTCATTGGGCCAGGAGTTAGAGTAGTCCTGGCTTATTAGCTGTGATTGGTTGATTTAATTAGCTTTTGTATTAAGAGATTCTTTATCTGTGAAATGATGATTTTGGAGTCAATAATATTTTAAAATTTCCTAGACAGCGTAAACCTGTTTGGAATGTAGGTGAAGGAATGAAGTGTTTATATTACCTTACAATGTTGAAAAACCACCGTTGAAATAAATATTTTTTTCATGTCCTGATTTTGTAGGGTGTGACTGAATGTTATGAATGCCATCCTAAGCCAACCCAGAGAACTTTTCCTGGCTGTACAATTCGTAACACACCTTCAGAACCTATTCATTGCATCGTTTGGGCAAAGTATTTGTTCAAGTAAGAGAATATATATTTCTGGACATAACTTTTTAGTGCTGATGATGGGAAATGAGATCATTTTTATTTAAATAGCTTACAGAGATTGTACTTATGGTTAAATATGGTGAAGGGACACTTTAGTAGCTTTCCTGTGGTATTTCTTGGGTTAAATTAAATTCAGACAGCATTCATTGCATGCCGTAGACAATTTAGGAAGCTTAGTCTGATATTGGAGACCAGGCACATAACTAGGTAAATACAAATAAGTATATTTGGAAATATGAAAACATACTTATAAATAACCCATTGGTTAAAAAAGAAATTACAATGGAGTTAAAACTTTATGGGGCTGGGGCTATAGTTCAGTGGTAGAGGGCTTGCCTGTCATGCACAAGGCTCTGGGTTCCATTGCTAGGACCACAAAACCAACAACTTTGTAATGATAGTGGAAAATATTACCCTGATACTCAGTAGGATTCATAGAACATAGTAGTTAAAAGAAAAGTTAGAGACTTACATATGTGAAGAAAGGTTGAGCAATTAATGACCTAACAATCCAAATGAAGTGAGAAAGTGAACCATAGAATAAACTATAATAATTACAAAATGAAAAATGAAGGATATAGTTGAAATAAGAGCATAAAAACCCTAAGAGGTTTCATTATCAAATAGGAAGGAATAAAATTTCAACACAGATTAGATTCATATTAGGAAAAAGGGAAGAAAAAAGGAGAAGACCAGATGGGCGTGGTGGTGCATGCCTGTAATCCCAGTGACTTGGGAGGCTGAATCAGGAGGATTGCAAGTTCAAAGCCAGCCTCAGCAACTTAGCGAGGCCCTAAGCAAGTCAGTGAGACCCTGTCTCTAAGTAAAATACAAAATAGGGCTGGGAATGTGGCTCAGTGGTTGAGTGCCCCTGAGTTCAATCTCCAGTACCAAATAAAAAAGAAGACCACGTTAATACATTGACGATTTTAATGGTCTAGATAAAATGATTTTTAAACCCTACAAACCGACTTAAAATGAAAAGTAAATACAGCATACCTTGGAGAAATTTAATAGTATATTCTGAATAATGCATCAGACCTATGTTACTTTACAGATGAATTCCACTATATTTGCAAGGAATATATCATCCCGGTTTGGGATAAATAGGCTCAAGGAAATTTTTTTAAAGGGAATACTACTTAGTTCTTGTTATGGAGCTGTCATGTCTTTTGTTGTTGTCGTCGTCGTCATCATCATCATCATCCGGTGGCAGACACTCTATCTTTGACCTATATCCCCAGCCAGGAACTATCATGTCTCTGATACCAGAAGCAGTCAGAGCCATTATGGTATAAGAAAAAGAAAATTACAAGATTGTCTTCCGCATAAATGGAAAAATGTACCTAAGGCCTTACCACCCTGAAGGCAAAGGATCTGATCTGATAACTGGGAGATTAGCAGGGTTGGACCTGGTTAGTACTTTGATGGGAGTTGCAAAATTTTTTCTACAAAAATTAGCACTTGATTGTAGAATTATAAAACAAAGTATAGTATAACAAAATGTACTTAGGAATGCAAACATGAATTAACACCAGAAAATCCATAAATGTCATTAACTTCTTTAAAAAATAAAAGAGAAGCTGTATCATTTTCATAGATAAAGAGCATTTGGTAAAATTCATCAAATGCCTTCTCAGGACAAAAATTCTTAGTAAAATGGGAGGCTAGAACTGCTTCACCCTTGTATCTTGTAGAAACCTACAGCAAACATTGTGTGTGTGTGTTTTTTTGTTTGTTTTTTGTTTTTTAATTTTTTATGGTGCTGGGGATCTTACCCAGGATCTTGTACATGCGAGGCAAACTTTCTACCTTTCAGCTGCATCCCCAGCCCATGTCTTTAATTTTTATTAAGGAACAATATATAAGAAACTCAGAAAAGTGGAGGATTGCAAAGTTTGACACCAATCTCAGCATCATAGCAAGACTCTCTCAAAAACAAAACAAAACAAAAAAAACATTCAAATTTTGTTTGGCGGTTTTTAGAACCACTTCAGATTTACAGAAAAGTGAAAAGATAGTACAGAGTTCCAAAGTATCCTCATACCTCATTCCCCCATTAATGTTTTATCTTAGCACTCTATATATGTAACAGTTAAAAACCAGTATCGGAGCTGGGCACGGTGGCGCGCGCCTGTGATCCCAGTGGTTTCAGGGGCTGAGGCAGGAGGATTGTGAGTTCAAAGCCAGTCTCAGCAGCTTAGCGAGGCACTTAGCAACTCAGCAAGACCCTGTCTCTAAAAAAATATAAAAAAAGAGCTGGGGATGTGACTCAGTGGTTAAGCCCCCAGGGTTCAAGCCCCAGTACAAAAAAACAAAAAAACCCTGTATTAATAGCATTATTAATTAAAGTCCCTTATGTTTTAAATTTCCTTAGTTTTTTTACCTAATAGTCTTTTCTAAGAGCCCATCCGGGACACCACATTACAATTAGTTTTCTTGTCTTTTTAGATTCCTTGACTGTGACAGTTCCTTAAATTTCCCTTGTTTTTGATGACCTTCACAGTTTTAAAAGAGTTCTGGTCAGGTACTTTGTTGGATGCCCTACTATTGGAATTCGGTGTTTTTCTCATGGGATTATGGGTTTTGGGGAGAGATCAATGAGAAGTACAATTTTTAATCTGATCATAGCACGGGGCATATGCTATCAATATGGGTGATGACTGTTGATACTGGCCTTGGTAACCTTGCTGTCAGATTTGCCCACTGTAATTTTTTTCTTCCCCTTTCCATATTGTACTGTACATTTTCTTTTTATTTTTTAATTTATTTTTGGTACTAGAGATTGAACCCAGGGGAGTTTAACCACTGAACAACATCCCCAGCCCTTCTTATTTTTTGAGACAGGGTCTCACTAAGTTGCTTAAAGCCTCTTTGAGTAGCTGAGACTGGGTTTTTTTTTGTTGTTGTTTTGGGTTTTTTTGTTTGTTTCGATGGTGCTGGGGATTGAACGCAGGGCCTGGTGCATACTAGGCAAGCACTCTACCAACTGAGCTATATCCCAGCCCCTGAGACTGGCTTTGAACTTGCAGTTCTCCTGCCTCAGCTCTGGATTTGCTGGGATTACAAGGGTGCACCACCATGCTTGGCTGTACTGTAGGCTTTCAAAGGAGGTCACTGGGCAGCCCATATCTAAGGAGTATGGTACCTTCTGCCTCTTTGAAGACAGTATATACCTACCTAAATTATTTGGAGTTCTTCTGCTTGGTAAATTTGTTTCTTGTTTTTACCCCCAGAGTTGGAAGTCAAACCCAAGGGCCTGTGTGTGCAAGCATTCTACCACTGAGCTACATTCCCCAGTCCCTCTTCCCACTGCACCCCCTGCCCCCTGGCTTGTGGGCTGAGGTGATCCTCCTGCCTTAGAATCCTGAGTAGTTGAGTCTGCACACCTGTGCCACCATGCATGGCTTTTTACCCCCTTAATTCATTATTTTTTCAGTCATTTATATCTAGGTGAACTCATTGACATTGAATATATTTTTTACTTTGGGTTGTAATCCAATATTACTTTATTTTGTTAGTCAAGTCGTTCTAGCTTTGGCTCTTGGGAGATATTTCAGTTGGCTCTGTGCTCTTTTGACATACCCTCACAATGTGTGGTTATTTTGAGTAGTTACTTACTTTCTGGCTGTACAAGATGTTTCAGACACATTTTATGTTTCCTGCCCCTAGAATAAGCCTTTTCTCTTGAATCTTAGTTCCTTTATTGAACAGTGGTTTTATAAAATCAAGTGTGTGTGTGTAGGCATGTTACCGGGGTGTGGTTTTAGGCCCCTTTAGCTGATAGAACAGAAATAATTGTTTATACAAATCTGTGAAGTTATCTGTATTTGTTTCTAATCATCTCTCACTATTTTAAGCTAAACATAAAGTTCATATTAAACTACAGTCCATTGCTGCATGAATTATTTTAGCATCTCTGTGTATGCATAAATCCCACTTGGATTCTTAAAAACCTTGCTCCCATATTTGTCATCCATGCATTTAATGTAAGCTTTCCTTTTGTTTTAAAAATATTTTGAAGTTGGGGTTGGGGCTGTAGCTCAGTTGGTAGAGTGCTTGCCTTGCAAGCACAAGGCCCTGGGTTCAATCCCCAGCACCGCAAAAAAAAAAAAAAAAAAAAAAAATTTGAAGTGAGGGTCAAGATAAGGATGCCCATTACTGCTGCTTCTGCCTAACCAGCACAATGTGAAAAGGAAAATATTGGCTTAAGAATTGAGAAAGGAACTGGGGTATATAGTTCACTGGTAAAGTGCTTGCCTGGTATGCATGGTACCCTGGGTTCAATGAAAAAAAGAATTGGGGAACCAGACATAGTGATACACACCTGCTGTCCCAGCCATTCCAGAGATTGAGGTAGGAGAATCCCTTGAGTCCAGGAATTTGAAACCAGCCTGGGTAATGGAAGACCCTGTCTCAGAGGAGGGAAAGGAAAACACAAACTGTGGTCATTTGTATGCAATATGGTTGGTTGCCTACATAGGAAACTAAAGAGTCCAGAGACAAATTATTAGAAATGACATTTAAAAAAAAAAGTGACAGTTTAACAATTTAGCCAACCAGAAGATTATCATGAAAACAAATAATTGCATTTCTATATGCAACATCAGGTATTTAGAAAATGTAATTTAAAAGTATATAAACTAAGCTTGGTGTGATAGCACCCTCTGTAGACCCAGCTACTCAGGAGGCTGAGACAGAAGGATCAGTTGAGAGGAGGAGTTCCCAGGCCAACCTGGGCGATACAGTGAGACCTCATCGCAAACAAACAAACAGAACTATAAACATATAACTAACCATAAAAGATAATTAAAGGGCTGGGGTTGTGGCTTAGTGGTAGAGCGCTTGCCTAGCACGAGTGAGGCACTGGGTTCAATCCTCAGCACCACATACAAAATAAACAAATAAAATAAATTTTAAAGAATGATTAAAAAAAACTATAGTTTAAAAAAAGATAATTAAATATAAAAACATTAAACAGAATGAGGTACTTGAGAACGAATCTTAAGATGTATAAAACCCAATATAGTAAATAAATGACTGTTGGAAAATAAAAGGAAGTAACAGTGCAAGGAGAAAAATCAGGCACAGTGACACACACCTGTTAGTAACTTAGACTGTTCTCAAAATAAAAAATAAAAGGGGCTGAGGATGTGGCTCGGTGGAGAGCACCCTTGGGTTTAGTCCCTAGTACCACACCAAAGAAAAGAGAAGGTTGGGGATATAGCTCAGTTGGTAATGTGTTTGCCTTGCAAGCACAAGACCCCAGGTTCAATCGCCAGCACCGCAAAAAGAAGGAAAAAGAAAAAGAACAGAGAGAGGCTGGGATTGAATTGGAAGTCCCAAAATGGTCAGTGTCGTTTCTTTCCATATTATAGATTCCGTGCAGTGCCAATTAAAATCTCACCAGGAATTTTATTGAAACTTATTTAGCTGATTCTAAAATGCCTGTGGAGTACTTGGGTATATGTAGCTCAGTGGTAGATAGTGTCCATACTTAGCATGTGCAGGACCCTGAATTGAGTCCCCAACACACACATACATACATACTTACATATAAATACACACACACATACATAAATCATGTGGAGCTGAGCATGGTGGCATGCACTGTAATCCCAGCAGTTCAGGAGACTGAGGCAGGAGGTTCACATGTTCAAGTCCAACCTCAGTAAATTAGCAAAGCCCTTAGCAACTTAGTGAGACCCTGCCTCAAAAAGTAATGAAGGACTGGGGATGTGCCCCTGGGTTCATTCCCAGTACCAATTAAATAAATAGATGGATTGGTCGATCATGTATGGAGGAAAAGAACCTAAGGAGCCAAAATGTTCCAAGGGAAGAATAAGTTAAGTGATTTGCTGTAACAGATGACATGATTTAGTATAAACTAAAAATAATTAGTATGTTCCTGGTGCAGGGATAAACAGGTCATTGTGACAGACTATAGATCTCATGACAGTCTATTTTATGCATATGTGTGTATATGTATACACATATACATACACATAACATATATAATTGTAGCTGAGAGAATGGATTAAATAAAAGGTAGGGAAATTGGTATCCTCATGGGAAAATTTTTCATTTCCTAAGTTAAGCAATGTATTTTTAAAATTAAGTCTAGGTTTAATAGACAAAACTTTAAACATCACAGGAGGACATCTTTGTCCTTAGGAGTAGGGAACAATTTTCTTAAGACAAGTTATTAGCAGTGAAAGATAAAATTGATACATTCAAATCCATTAAATATTTTTTGTCATCAAAAGACATTACATGATGAATTAAATAACAAGCCATTGTGTAGAAAAAAAGATTTGTGGCAGTGAGCTGAAGACTCTGGTCTGGAATAAGAGAAAGATGTAATCAATAAGTAAAAGATGGAGGGTTGGGTTATAACTCAATGGTAAAACATTGCCTATTGTGCAAAGGCTCCAGGTTTGATTCCCAGCACCACAAAGGAAAAGAGAAAAGGAAAAGGTAATCTGACAAAACTATAACAGGCATTTTTTACTTAAGGGGAAATCTAAATAAGCAACATGTAAATGAAAATGTGTTTAACCCTACAGCTAATGTACAAACTTAGACATAAGACCACACAGCTAGATACATTTTACTTACACTTACTATTTGGCAAAGCATTAAGTCTTGAGAGAATCTGAATCAATAAGAACTCCTAGACCACCATTGTTGAAGTTAAATTGATTCAGCCAAAGGGCATTTTCTTGTAAAATGAATCAGAAGCGTTAAGATTACAGTATTTTTGTACACAGGATTTTTGTAAGATAACTTTTTAAGTTATATCCTTGAGAGAAGATTGAAAAGTTTTATATTCATAAGGGTTACTAAACAGATTTTAGGATAACTTGATTAATAAAGGAGAATCTCAGGTTAATAATCTTATTTCTTAAGACTGTACAGCAGTAAAGATACGTAATACCACTAAAAAAGGCCTTCAATGCTGGCTGACTTTCCCCACCTAGAACATAATATTGAACAACTGGATGCACGTACTGCACTTACAAAATGTTATTCTGTTAAAATGACATCTGAAGAAGGAATATAAAAGCTACTCACTTGTTTCTTTTATCTTAACACTGGAATGAATAGATAATAGATGAGAGGAGCAGATGTAAATCTACTAAAATTTGGCCATGTTTGTGTTGTGGCTAATGTTAGCATGCAAGCTGTTTAAACAGATTGCTTCAATACTCATAGGTTTATGGAGTGTAATTTACCACTGTTCACTCTTTTTTTATTTCCATTATTCACTCTTTATTCCTGCTACACACTAAATATTCTGAATTAGGTGTTTGCGATGGAAGTAGGAAAAACAACTACATTTGCTCAGAATTTCTTGGTGTTCATAAATATTTACTGCTCTTAAATTAACAGCCAATTGTTTGGGGAAGAAGATGCTGATCAAGAAGTGTCACCTGACAGAGCTGACCCTGAAGCTGCTTGTAAGTAAACAATTTGACACATTTTCTTACTGTGGCTACTGTCTTCTGTTTTGTTAATTTTGTACAGGTAGCTTAAGAGAAAAAAGTAATAGTTCTTGATCTTAAAATGTGTAGTTTCCATTTTAAAAGTGTTTACAGAAAGGGTAGTTCTATTTTACTGGTGAGAAAATCAGGATAGAGGGAAATATATAATAGAGTTTGGAGTTATTCCCAGAGCTGATGACAGGCGCATTCTTTGAACTATTGTACATGTGGCCTTCAAAAGAGGCACAAAAAGATGCTAAGAACTATTTTATTTTCCTTTCTCCTTGAACTTAGAATGTGTTGCTTTTGAGTGACTTCTGTGAGTGACATTTTTCCCCCATATGTGAGTAAGAGCTCAGTTTTACATTGAAAATAAAATGCTGTTGTTTTATAGGGGAACCAACAGAAGCTGAAGCCAGAGCCCGAGCATCTAATGAAGATGGTGACATTAAACGTATTTCCACAAAGGAATGGGCAAAATCAACTGGATATGATCCAGTTAAACTTTTTACCAAGGTTAGGTTTACTTTTCTTCTTTTTTTTTTCCCAGTGGGGATTTAACCCATTAACCACATCCCCATCCCTTTTCATATTTTATTTTGAGACAAGGTCTCACTGACATGCTAAATTGCTGTGACTGGCCTCAAACTTGTGATCCCCCTGTCTCAGCCTCTTGAGTTGCTGGCTTTATAGGGATGTGCCACTGTGCCCACTGTAGGTTTACTTTTTTTATAATTGTGGATAGATCTATTAATCTGTTTTAAAACAGTACATAAAATTGAACTAAACTTTTTTGTATGTATCTGCTAATGTCCTAACAAAATAACTGATGGAGTAAGCATATGCAAGTATGGAAATTTTAGTGCCTATACCAAATATCAGTTTAGCACCTCTACAGGAGCTAAATATAGAGGCTTTCTTGTATCCTTCTTTTTTGTCTTCTATTGCTTTCACAGAAGTTGGTTTTCTGTATAAACAATTTTGGCTTTATCCCTTTCCTGCTCAAATCTTCTGTTGGCAGTTTTGACTGACATGTCCTAAAATCCCTTGAATCCTAAATTGCTTGTTCTTCATCAGTTTATGTAAACATAATATGCAGAATGGTTCTAGAAAAATCTATAGTTAAATTGGATCTGCCTAAGTATTGCTTAGCTAGGCCCTTATTTCTGTTTTAAATTTTTTATTTTTTCTTTGACTCTCAAGCAAATTTTTATCACATGTACACTTGAAACATTCTCAATTTTTCTTAAATTGTCTAATGTACTCTTGCTACCCTAAGGACGTGATCTTAAACTTATAATGAGAGGATTGTAACCATTGGACATAATTTATCTACCTGTTGAGAATATCCTACTTTACTGCAGGCTCTGTTGTCTTTATGTTCATGTGGAAGAGAAACTTCTTTTGGTAAAGGTTAACTTTAACAGAGGGCATTTTTTTCCTCCTTTGTACCTTGTTCTCCCCCCGCCACCTGCCATGCTCCTTGTCCTTTTTTAAAAAATTCTTTAAAAATTTTTTTTTCATACATGTATATAGGGTAATTACCGTCCTTCCCATTCCTACCCGCCTCACTCCTCACCTCATTCCCCTTTGCAAAATCCAAAGTTCCTTCTCCCCATCCACCCTCACTATGGATCAGCATCTGCTGATCAGAGAAAACATTCGACCTTTGGTTCTTCGGGATTGGCTTATTTCACTCAGCCTGATATTCTCTAGTTCCATCCATTTACCTGCAAATGCCATAATTTCATTCTTCTTTAAGGCTGAGTAATATTCCATCGTGTATATGTACCTAACTGCAATCTGATGGACCTGGGCTTCAGCTTCCCCAGGGCCTGTCTTGCTGCAGTCCCAAGATCTCAATGCCCTTTCAACTTGCAGAGAGACCACCAGGGATGCGTTCACATAAAGGAGTGACCCTACAAAGAGGCAGCCAGATGGCAGCCACTACCACACTGGGCAGAAACCCTTAGGTGCAACAAGACCTGCAGGTACCCCAGTATATCTCCAGGTCCTGTCCTGAGTCCCCAGACTAAGGTGGCCATGCCTCAGATGGTGGTGGCATCTGTGCAAACCTGCAGGCTTTGATTGTTGTCCCAGGGTGGCGCAGCTGTGTGTAACCGAGCCTGCAGGTACTGTGACAATGGGCTTCCAGGCATTGGTGAGCAGTGGGCGGTCTTCAGGCTAACACAGATAATCAGTGGGTGGACTTTGGGTGGTGGGTGATGGGTAGGTGAAAAGTGGGTGATGGGCCGGCAAGAGGCAGGCAAATGGCAGGTGTTACGTGGCCGTCAGTGAGTGATCTGCACTCAAAAGGTGATTGAGGTGGATGAATGGGGTAAACAGCAAGGGACTGGTAGGCAGTGGAGACTGCCTCGCAGAGAAATAGTATTTCCTTTGCTTAAGTCCCAAGTTACAGAGTGACAACGAATGTAGCCTTCCTTTAACCGCCACCTTGGATCTCTCTGTACCTTGTTCTTCAAACACATATTTCCCCTCTGCTCTGTTCTTTCCTGGCTCCTTTGGTCTACTTTTCCATATGCAAAGGTCACACTATCTTAAGCAAATGGCCTACCGCTCTGTCCAGGTTATATCTACTTTGTGTTAAGAGAGGTTGGACTCTCTTAGGCATGTCACATTTATTTCATCACAAAGCCTTTTTCTTGAAAAATTGTTTTTATATCTTTTATACTTAGAATGCATTAAACACTGACGTGGACAGCAGCAACGGTTTTCAGAGTGGTAACTTTGGCACTTATTTTCATTTTAATCTGAGCAACATTTGAATACCAGAATGATATGAAGTACATCTACAGTCTCTCTTGTTGAGCAGATAAGTTTAAGCATCTGCTTTGTGCTGGTCCCTTGTGAGTGGGGATTTAGCAGTGAACAAGACACAAGACAACCCTGCTGTAGATAGGAAATCCAACAATGAATAAGTAATTCCAGATTCAGAGTTTAATGATATTAAGTTCAGATGTTTTTGAATTCCTGAGTTCCAAAGGGTTCAAAAGAGGCTTTCTAGAGAAGGTGACATTTAAATCAGGACTAGAAAGAATAAGAATAGGAATAGAAGTGCAATGTGAGACAAAAAAGTCGCAGTTGAAAAACTGAAATTATTCCTGTTCAAGGGAAAAGTGAAAAGAAATGACTGAAAGTCAGTGTAAGGGCAGATTAGACAAGGCTTTCTAGGCTATGTTAAGGATATTATATCGCAACAGTGGGAATTTATTAAGAACATTTCTTGGAGGATCACGGTAAAGACGTAGAGGGGGATGCAGTGCACCATTCTAAAATTTGGTATTCATACTGTAACTAATATGGGACAGTACCCCTGGAGTTGTGCAGTGCCAAAGTAATTCAAAGTATAAGCTGTCTGTATTTGCAGTGGAGCATGGAGAAGTAGACTCAACAAGATTTGGATGTATACAGTGAGGAATCAGGAATGATAACCTGGTTTTCTTGTTGGGCACGTGAATAGTACAGACAAGTGAGACGAGAAGTAAATTTTTGTGAGGGTTTGGGGCATTGGAAAAGGTACGATCAATTTTGAACTTATTTGAGATTGCTTTGGACCATTAGAGCAATGAGAAGTGGTTCTGTAGGTAAGTAGAGAGGTTTAGACTAACGACATGTTTGGGATTTGAGTTTATAGGTTTGATTTAATGAAATGGGCTTGATATATCAGAGACAATGGAATAATACAGAAGTCTGAAGGGCTAATATTTAATAGGTGGGCCGGGTGTGGTGACGCACGCCTATAATCCAAGCGACTTGGGAAGCTGAGTCAGGAGGATCGCGAGTTCAAAGCCAGCCTCAGCAACTTAGCGAGGCTCTTAAGTAACTCAGTGAGACCCTGTCTCTAAATAAAATACAAAATAGGGCTGGGGATGTGGCTCAGTGGCCGAGTGTCCCTGAGTTCAATCCCTGGCTCAAAAAAAAAAAAAAAAAAATTAATAGGTGGATGAAAGAGAAGCACATGGAGTTTATGTTTATGCTTGGAAAACTGCTAATTCTTCCCTGTCTGGCAGACTTCTCAGCCAAATATTCAGTATCCTTTACAAGTTGTCTTTAGCCTCCTTTGTTATCCATGTCATAATGAACTTATCTTCTTGCCTGTATACCCATTTTAGACGTTACAATCTACCTTGTATTCTTTCCCTGCTCCTTAAACAGGTAAAAACAAAAATCCTCATGGGTTTGTGGTTTTCCTACTAAATTTTATTGTTATTATTTACATATTTGGCTTGTTTTCCAAAGATTAAAGATTGGGTGTGTTTTGAAAATAGTTATAATATTTCAATTTAGCTAAAGGTACATTCTTACTTGGTACCTTCAATAAATGTGTAAGTTAATCACAAATAAAAAAGGCCATTAAGGGGATGCCCCCTTCCCCAAGAGCATTTGCCTAGTATGTGGGAAGCTCTGGGTCCCATCCCTCACACCACAAAAGGGGAATAGAGATGGAGAGAAAAATGATAATAAGAGAAAAATAAAAATATTTAAAACACCTGAAATTCTACCATATTTTGTTCTATTAGTCTACATGCAATAGTATTTTTATTATAATAAGTATGTGTTTGGGGGTCTTGTACCTTCTTTTTGTTTTTTGGAAGGGGGAAGGCACCTTTCAGAGATGTTACAGTTAAATTTTATAATTGAGTAGTTCTAGAATGCATATGCTTTAGTTTCCTGTATCCATGAACTTGAAGACATTGTTCACTTGTATCTCTAGGATGAGTAGTTGTATTCAATTCTTATAGTTTATTGATAGAGCTATCAATCCCTTTAACTTGTGTGCTGTGCTTCAGACTGAACTTAGGAGTTTTGGGGAGGTGGTTCAGGAAGGCAGGGTAATCAGCATTATTATCCTTATCCTCGATTTCTTTAGGTCTGCTTTTAACTGTTTACTGGTTTTAAGTATTTTACATGTAGGGATTCTGCATAAAATTTCTTTTTATAAAACATTTTGACTTTTATGGTTTTTGAAAATTGTTGCTCTACTGGCATTCGACTTGTTTTTAAATCAGATTTCACAGTAATCATCAGTGAAATTTTAATGTATTTTATCAATTTGGGACTTGTAGGGTTCATGGGATTTATCTTTTCTTCATTTCTTTTTAAGCTTTTTAAAGATGATATCAGGTATCTGTTGACAATGGACAAACTATGGCGGAAAAGGAAACCTCCTGTTCCATTGGACTGGGCTGAAGTACAGAGTCAAGGTAAAGAACATGTTTTAGTCAGGGCTGGGGTTGTGACTCAGTGGTAGAGCACTTGCCTAGCATGTGTGAGGCACTGGATTAGATCCTCAGTACCACATAAAAATATAAAGTTATGAAAAATATTTTTTTAAAAAAAGATTAAACTCCATTCCATCTTACACTTTTAAAAATATATATGTTTTAGTCTTTGAAATACCTAACTGGAAATTACCTCACCAAAAATGATTAAGTACTCTATTTTTTTCTGGAAACTGGTAGGTGTTTATATGTTCAAATAACTCAAAAGTATGAAAAATAAAAATCATTAGATATATGCTCAGAAATAGCCACTGTTAATATTTTAGGAAATGTTCTGATCATCCTATTTATATACCCAGATACAGGCAGTCATGTACACATGTTATATAAATTAAGTCATATTATTTGTATATTCTTTGCAGGGGAGGATACTGTGAATTGAACCCAGGGGTACTTTCACCACTGAGCTACATCCCCAGTTCTTTTTGTTTATTTTGAGACAGGTTCTCACTGAGTTGCTAAGGCTGACCTCAAACTTGAGATCCTCCTGCCTCAGTTTCTCTTGTAGTTGGGATTACAGGCATGCACACCATGCCCAGCACTGTTTTTATACTTTGGGGTTGCTTTTTCAGTCAGTATTATTTAATTAGTCATTTACTGTAGTTGCTTTGTATGTTGCCTGAAACAAAGTGTTCAATGACATGTATGTGCATCTATCTTTGTATCTTTGTAATTATCTTTTAGATTTAGTTTTAGAACATTTTAAAATTTAAATGCAGGAAACAATGTTTTAGGAACCACTTCTGTATTCCACTCTTCATTGACACATTGTCTTTCATGTGACCCGTATTGCAGTATGTGCACAGGAGTGCAGAACAAGTTGGAACTTCAAAGATCCTGGGGGACTGGGGTTGTGGCTCAGTGGTAGAGCTCTTGCCTCAAATGTGTGAGGCACTGGGTTTGATTCTCAGCACCACATATAAATAAATGAATAAAAATCAACAACTAAAAAATTTTTTTTAAAAAGATCCTCAAAGACTTGAGGCAGCACTTTGAAGCCCTTCTCAACAATATATAAGGTGCTTAATTTAGGCAAATTGAAGTATGATTCAATAGCTTCCTCTTGCTGAGTACTGACTGTGCTAGGCATAATGCTTATCATCTCCATTATATCCACGAACTCCAGTAACCCTGTGAAGTCCTCCTGATGACCTTATACTTTTCCTGTCTGTTTTAACAGTTTTCCTGTACAGATACTAGTGATATAATTTTAATGGGATTTACTTTATAAATAGACCAATAAGAATTGATCTAGGATTGAATTTATTATGTAGAGCACAGTAGAGAAAGGATGCTCATTGAAATTTCTCACTTTTTAGGAGAAGAATCCAACACATCAGATCAACAAAATGAACCCCAGTTGGGTCTGAAAGACCAGCAGGTTCTAGATGTAAAGAGCTATGCAAGTCTTTTTTCAAAGAGTATTGAGACTTTGAGAGTTCATTTAGCAGAAAAAGGGGATGGAGCTGAGCTCATATGGGATAAGGTTAGTATTGAAAATGTGTCATTTGTTGCTTAGTATCAGATGTATAGTTCTTGAGCTGTAATAGAACTAGCTTTTTTGTTTGTTTAGATATTATTTATTCTATCAGATTTTGAGGAAATATCTGTAATTTGGTTTAAACGTTTTCATTTCCAGTTGCTGTATTTGTCAGATTCTTCTTTTTTCTGTTCTTTTTTATTTTGTGACAATACTGGCAATTGAACCCAGGGCCTAACTCATGCTAGGCAAGCGCTATACCCTGAGCTACATCCAAGCCCTCCACTTACTGTTTTTGAAGTATGAATTTTCTATAAATGAATATGAGCAATATTATGAAACTTTATTTTGGATTCTAGTTACATGTTCATGGTTTATAATTATGTTGGCTGGAAGAAAATTGTGAATTTTATTTGAGTGGAGTGTTTTATTAACTTAAGCAAAAAGACAACATTTTGTGTAATACAGATTTATTTAAAGCAATCAAAGTATTTCCAGTATGACAGCTCATTGGCTATTAATTTGGCTTTGAATGTAATAAAATTGCCTTTTTATTGAAATACATACAACTGTTCAGAGATCTAAGAGAAATACTTCTCAATACAAAAAATGAGATACAGGGCTGGGGTTATGGCTCAGTGGAAGAGCACTTGCCTAGCATGTGTGATCCTCAACACCACATGTAAATAAATAAATAAATAAATAAATGTCCATCGACAACTAAAAAAAATTTTTTTTTAAAGTACCTTTCTTTTTAAAAAAAAAAAAATATTTATTCTTAAAGTAACATTTAATAGGATCTGCAGTTGGATATTGTATTTTGAGTTCATTTTTCTTAATTGTAGTCCGTGATTTGTCTTATAATGTTTATGTGCTGCTATGAATTTTTAAGTAAGGGAAAGAGTCTAGCCAGTTTTAGAAATCTATTACTTTCTGTACACAAATTTTGAAATTTTAATCAGTGAAACTGATAAAAGTTCTTGAGGCCTTTTTGCAGAGTGTGGAGTACTGGAGATTGAACCCAGGAATACTTTGCCTCTGAGCTATATCCCCAGCTCTTTTTGAGATAGGGCCTCACTAAATTGCTGAGGCTGGCCTCAAACTTACGTTCTTCCCCCCACCCCCCAACCCTCCACCCCCCGTCTTTTTTTTTTTTTTTTTTTTATAAGGGTCTTCAATTTCAGGTTTTATAAAATATGCAGCATCATTTAATGTGGCCTTGAAGTTTCCATCTTCCCCCCTCAGCATTCTAAGTTGGGATTACAGACATGCTGTATTTCACCTGCCTCTTGAGGCTTTTTGTTTTTCATGGTTGCGGTGTTGAATGCAGAGGCACTCAGCCACTGAGCTATATTCCCAACCCTTCTTTGTTTTGTTTTATTTTATTTTATTTTATTTATTTTTATTTATTTAAAATTTTGAGACAGGATCTCACTAAGTTGCCCAGTCTGGCCTCGAACTTGCTGTCCTCCTCCCTCAGCCTCTGGAGTCACTGGAATCATAGGTGTACACCATCATGCCTGGCTGGTTCTTGAGATTTTTGAAAACTTTGTCTTTTTTATTTACATGATATTAAGTATGGCTTTTTAAATATTTTCATTGTTGTTATTCTAATTATTGGGGAAGTTGTCTTTTTATCAGTTCACAAGGGTTAAAAAAAGAACCCTTGGACCTGAGAGTTGTTACCCTCTTCAGTAAAGTCCTTATGCTACCTAATGGATGCTTCCAAGTAGTTGCCTCAGAAGTTCCTAATGCACACTACTGATAATGTTAAAATATTCCTATTTATCCTTAACACAACTTTGTGCAATGCTTAGGAAGGTTCATTTGTCTCAGGTCGCACAGCCAGTTCATAAGTACATGAAGGAACTCACTTCTTAACAGCTCTTTTTCTTTTTTCTTTAAGAATATAAAAGCATCTTCTTACAGAGAGAGACAGTTACATCTCAGCTCAAGAATTTACCAGAAAATAGAAGTAGAAATAGTGATGGCAGGGAGTAGCATTTTGAATTTGGGAATGAACTAGATATATGGTGATGAACAAATGTCAACCTCTGAGCCTTTACTCCAGACATTACTATGGGCCATGTAAAACAGCATTCACCTTCATGTAAATAGCATTTATCTGCCATGTAAAACACATTCATCCTCATTAGCTGAAAAGTGACCTAAAAGGCTGAGTAAAATGCTAATGTGGCTTGGTAAGTCCTTTCTCTGCAGATCTCAGTGAACATAGTATGATTCCTACAGCTCTATTTTTGTACACTGAAGAGTTCTGCACAGGGCATTGCTGGTGAAAGGGGCATATCCAAAATGTTTTCTTCTATCCTATGTTATATCTTCTTAATTCAAAGCAGAAAGCCTTACAGAAATCTAATTAAAGAGTCTAGGATATGGCTTCAAGAAAAATGCAAATTGTAAAGAGAAAACTTTGATCATGTTTCATTATCAGAAAAAACAGCATATTATGGGTGAGTGGTGTATATGAAGGGAGTTTGGAGGCGGAGAGCGCAGAGGTCCAGGTCTTTCTTAGACTTTTTAATGAAACTGTTTTGTCAAACAGCTTCTGTCTGCCTGGATTCTGTGCTTGTCCAGCAGCCATCTCATTACTAACTAGTGAACCCAGGAAAGGAATGCCATTGTCAATGAATGAAATTGGAATTCTGGTGTATTATATACTTAGTCCCCAGTGCATTTGTTTAAGCATGAGTGATTTCGTAGACGCATGGTAGATTTTGATGTTCGTTTTTGACTGTATTCTGCACCAGGGATACATGAGCCCCCGCCCTTTTATCCAACCTCCCTGCTACTTAAACTGATTAGCCTCTCTTTCATGACTACCTCTTGTTATGGTTAACTGTCTGCAATATTATAAATGTGCAAAAACACTCTTCTGAAAGTAGTACTAGTAGTACTGTCAAGCTAGTGACTTCATGTGAAGACTTGTTAAATAATTTATGTTATTGGCAGGATGACCCATCTGCAATGGATTTTGTCACTTCTGCTGCAAATCTCAGGATGCATATTTTCAGTATGAATATGAAGAGCAGGTTTGATATAAAATGTAAGTTGTTTTGTTCTTCATTAGTATCATCAAAACCTCAAAGTTGTTTCTTTTTTAACAGCTAAACATGTTCATCTTTCCCCCCCCACAGCAATGGCAGGGAACATTATTCCTGCTATTGCTACTACTAATGCAGTGATTGCCGGGTTGATAGTGTTGGAAGGACTGAAGATTTTATCAGGAAAAATAGACCAGTGTAGAACAGTGAGTATTTCTATTTTCCTTTTTTATTCAACCTCTTTTTAAAATTATAGGAGTTGGGGGTATAGTCAGTATTAGAGCATTTTGCTTTTGTATGTGCACGGTCCTCAATGCAATCCTCAGTACCCTCTCCAAAAAATAAAAAATAAAAAGGTATAAAAACCATGTTAGATGGACAGTTTTTAAAATTAAAAAACAAAATTCGTTTAAAGCAATGGAAAAATAATTATTTCAGTTATCTTGTGTGAATGCATATTTAATCTTCCTAGAAATTTCAGTAGAAAAGAAAGCATACTTATTTTTGTCTAATAAATGAAAACAAGCTAATTTGCTTCTAACATTTCCAGTTTTACCAAATTCTTGGAGAAATTCAGTATGAGCTCCACGTAGTTTTTTTAATTCCAAGAGTTGCCTGTGGTTTTTAAAAAATGGTCATTTTATATCCTGGTCTTTGGTCATTCTTTTCATTCTTTTTTATTTTAAAGTTATTTTATTTTCTTTTATGATATTCATGTCTGAAATCTTTATGGATGTGTCTGGTCATTTCTGATAGATCTGTATTCTGTTTGCTTATGTGATTTACAATTTTTGTAACAATGTGTATTAGAATTGTAGCTATGACAGTTCTTCAAGTACCTATAAGTACCTTGAAGTACATTACTTCACAGAGCATTTGCAGTTGCCTACATTTAGGTACCCAGGGCACTACCAACCCAGGACAACCTTTTCTTTTTGTGGTACTGGATATGAAACCCAGGGCCAGTGCACGCTAGTCAAGCACTGTGCCCCTGAGCTCCATCCCTATTTCTAGGACCACTTTTAAATTCTTAGCTTCAGGTTTTCAACCCATATGTATTTAGACAGTTAATCTGCTTGGTTCCTGTCTTACAGTGATGAATGATATAGAAAGATTTCCCTTTCTGCTAAACCCCAAGGTCAAGGTAATTTCTCTGGCTGTTTTTTTAGGGAAGGTGTTTTTGTCTCTGCTCTCCTTTGTTCCTAATTCCTTGAAAGAGTTCCTGTATTAGTAAAGGATGGGCTTGGTGTATCTCTTAAGGCTAAATCACTTGGTAGGGTACCATGTCATATACCTGTAATCCCAGTGGCTCCAGAGGCTGAGGAAGAAGGATCCCAACTTCAAAGCCAGCCTCAGCAACTTAATGAAGATCTAAACAACTTAGTGAGGCCCTATCTCAAAATGAAAGGGTTGCGGGGTGTTGCTCAGTGGCTAAGTACCCCTGTGTTCAGTTCCTGGTACAAAAACAACAACACTTGGATGTTCTGTTTGGATTCTTGCTTTCATTATTGAATTTAGGTCTAAAGATACTTTGCTTTCTTACCAGCTCAAAGAAACTTTCTAAAAAATTAACCAATACTTTTGCTGCTGTTTATGTTCTTATTTTTATATAATGTTGTATTAAAAGGACCCATTTACTTTTCAGGAATTTCTAAAAATATCTGGCCTGCAATGATACTCTTACTTTTCAAAGTTATCAGTACATTCTTTGTTCCATTGTTGTTTGGTGGTGCTAGGGATCTAACCTAGGGCCTCATGTGTGCTCAGTAAGTGCTCTATTACTGAACTACATCCCTAACCTTATATATTTTTAAGATAACTTCTATGTTTCTGTAAAATCTCAGGTCGAAGGAATGTGTAGTCTCATTGTCACTCCACCATCTTGATTCCGTTCTTTTTTTCCAGGGGCGGTGGGTGTACCGGGGATGGGGCACTCAATCACTAAGCCACATCCCCAGTGCTATTTTGTATTTTATTTAGAGACAGGATCTCACTGAATTGCTTAGTGCCTTGCTTTTACTGAGGCTGGCTTTGAACGCTCAATCCTTCTGTCTCAGCCTCCCGAGCTGCTGGTATTACAGGTGTGTACCACTGTGCCCAACTCTAAACTTTTTATAGGAAACAACTCTTCCTGTGGCTTCAGTATTCTTTTGAGCCCATAAATAATAACTGATTGTCAAACTTACTAAAAGTGTCTGTTTCCTGTAACATCCTTCTGGTTTCTTTGCTTGCTCATTTTTATCCAACTCCTGGACTATTGATGCCTATGTATCTGGATTTACTTTTTTTTTTTTTAAAGAAATTTGATGATTCATTTATAAGATCTGAATTTTCAGACTCAATGAAAAAATCACACAAACTTCCATCAGTTGATATGCTTTGTTCACATTTATAAATGAATATTAAGATGGTTTAATAATGTTAGCCTGGATATTAACAGTAATACCTTTTTTGGGCTGGGATTGATCTCAGGGCTTTACACAGATGAAGTACACAATCTGAGCTACACCCCTAACCCTAATTTTATTATTACTATTATTATTATTATTATTACTATTATTGCTTTCCTTAGTATAGTTAGTCTTGCTGGGAAAGCCCCAAATCAAATAAATGTTTCCCCCATTTGTGCTGTTTAACTTGACCATTTTGCTTCTAGCCCTGCCACATGACCAGTATTCATTGTTGGGAAAAGTTACATAGGGGAACTTTACTCTCTGGAAGGATTTACTTCTTTAAACTTGGGGGTATCTATAGGGTTTTCCTTTATAGTTAATGATTCTTAGCAGACACAGTGCTACATTGTAGACACATAGCAAAGATTTGTATCTCAGCTTCCTGTGTTCTTCTGGCATTTGTTGTATTTGTGTTGAATCTTACTAGTATGCATCAAACAGTAGTGTAAGGTTCTTAATTGGGGGGGGGGTTAGAGAAATGGTATTATCACCATGTCTTTTCCCTATTTCTATAACTGTTATTATTTTAATTGACCTAGAAAATTTTGGAAAGGTGGTCACTGGTGTTCCATTTATCTATGAAAGCATTATCATTAATTGCAGAAATGTGTTGGTCTTACCAAGAGGTTGGCTTAAAGTAAATGAAAGTAGAATCTAGGAAGGACACCCAGAAGCTGATTTAATGATGATACCAAAGACAAATATGGCTATGCTTATACTCTTGCTAAATGAGTTCGCAGAAGCATGTGGAATCTGTACAGTACAATAGTCTTACAATAAACCCAGCTTTTCATATGGTAGCTGAATAGAAAAGAAGATTGAAAAACCAAACTGTTAAAAAAGTCATGATTTTCCTGATCCTTGCCATCTAAAGGGAAATATTTAAGTAATTTTTTTAATTGAATATACAAAAAGATTTTTAGATTGGTATATAAAATTATAATTCACATTTCTGATTCCTGCTTTTGTTTTTTCTCTGAAGATATTTTTGAACAAACAACCAAACCCAAGAAAGAAGCTGCTTGTGCCTTGTGCACTGGATCCTCCTAACCCCAGTTGTTATGTGTGCGCCAGCAAGCCTGAGGTGACTGTACGACTGAATGTCCACAAAGTAACTGTTCTCACCTTACAAGATAAGGTGAGTTCAGGGACTGGTTCTCTTCCTTAAAACACAAAAATCCAATCCAAAAATTCCTTTGATCCTTTATATTATATTACTATAAGAAACTAAATTCTAGGTAATTGCTCTGAAAAGCTCTGAAGTGAGGTGCTCTGAAAAGCTCTGAAGTGAGGTGGAGTACTTCACCATCTGGGTTCCTATTGGCGTTCTCTCTAGTTCCAGAATGTGTGCTTCCTATCTTAGGTACAGAAGGTTTTATGTATTTGTCTGGTATAAGTACCATAGGTGGTGCAGAGGTGGCATAGTATCTTGGCAAGCAGACTTGCTTGGCAAGCAGATTTTGTTTGTTTGGGCAGTACTAGGGATTGAATCCCAGGGCACTCTATCACTGAGCTGCCTCTCCAGACCTTTTTTATTTTTTATTTTAATGTAGGATCTTAGGAAGGATGGTAGATTGAGACAGACATTATTACCCTATATACATGTATGAGACAAAATTTTTTTTAAATAAAAAGAAACTTTAATAAATATCTTTAAAGAAATAAAAAAATAGATGACACATTTCAAAATTAAAAAACAGAACATTAATATAGGGTCTTACCTTGAGGCTGGTCTTGGACTTGTGATCCTCCTACCTTAGCCTCCCAAGTGATTTATTTTTTCTCTTTTCGGGTAGATGAAGAGATATTTTCAAGTAGTTCTGGCTATGGCCAAACTCACAGAGGGGTTTTTTGTTTTTGTTTTTTTTGTTTTGTTTTTTTGCTTTGCTTTGTTTTTTGTTTTATAGTACTGGGATTTGAACCCAGGGTGCTTGGCCACTAAACTTGCTATATTCCCAGGCTTTCTTTTTTCTTTTCTTGAGGCTGGTCTTGAACTTGTGATCATTTTGCCTTAGCCTCTAGCTAGCTGAGATTATGGTTGTGGGCTACTGCACCTGTCTCAGTCAAGGTATTTTTATGCCCTATGAATACTTGACTAAGAATGGCCAAGTTCTGTGTTTCCAGTGGAGCAAATTCCCAGTTAGTAGCTTTGAATTAAGGGTAAGGATAACTTGCACAATTGCAAGTGCTCTAGATGTTAGACAATACCCATTCCCACCAAATTAGGGGACTCTTGTTCATAATTTATGAGATATGAGGCTTAATGACAGTACATAGATTTTTGTAATATGACCTGATTCTGGATTCACTTATAGAGTTAGGGGGTTTAAGATATGATCTGAGCCCAGTGTGGTGGTGCACACCGTTAATCCCAGCTACTTGGGGGGCTGAGGAAAGATCATCAAAAGGTGGAGGTTATCTTGGGCAACTTAACAAGACCCTGCTTCAAAATAAAGGGCTGGAGATGTAGCTCAGTGGTAGAGTGCTTATCTAACAAGTGTGTGAGGCACTGGGAAGGAGGAAGGTTATCTGAGAGGTTATCTGAGAATCAGGTTAGTAAGAAGTTTTTTCCGGGCTGGGGATATAGCTCAGTTGGTAGAGTGCTTGCCTTGCAAGCACAAGGCCCTGGGTTTAATCCCCAGCACCACAAAAAAAAGAAGAACTTTTTTCCATCTATCAAACTCCTCCTTTTTCAGGGCTGACCTAGAGACTGAGATGAAATGTTAAGTTTCCCCCAATGTTCAGGGGAAGAAAATATCAAAAGCCAGTAAGTAGTTTTCAAGTCCCATTTGGAGGAAGGTTGGTCTGATCTGCATTAGTGGTCAAATGTAGGGATTGGAGTGTGGCTAAATCTCCGGTTTTCCTGCTTTTCCTAAGGACTCTTGAATAACTAGCCCCTAACCCATGGAAGGAGAAAGTAAGAGCCTTTATAGAAAAGAAATCTAGAGGTTTTGTTGTTTTTTTCTGTTTGTTTTTTGTTTTTAATGGTCTTTAATTACCTGTATTAATATTTTTTAATCTTTTTTCTTTGTAGATAGTGAAAGAAAAATTTGCTATGGTAGCACCAGATGTCCAAATTGAAGATGGGAAAGGAACAATCCTAATATCTTCAGAAGAGGGAGAAACAGAAGGTATTATTGTTTTTATCCACTTCTCTCATTTAGAGATGTGAAACTATCATGCACTCTGAGGTGCTAACTAATGTGCACTCTGCATTCCTCAAAGGAAGAAGTGCAGAGTACACATTATGTGTTCACTATATGTGTTACTTGATAACTCAGTAATGAAGGTGACGTTTGGTCATGGAAGTGTTTTTCCAAAGTGGTGCTTCCTTGATGGGGTCATCACAGCACAGATTGGGTGCTCCTAAATCTTGAAACTAAGGAACTTTTTTTCAATAACCCTGTGCACAGATTCTGACTAGTTTTAGTGACTGCAGTACTCTTGTTCACTTCCACGGAGCCTCTTTGCCTGTATCATGAATCCTGGAGGCTAAGTTGGTGATGAGAAAATACTTCTGGCTCCTAAATCAGTGGGGAGAGTAATCTGAATCCCTTGGGTGTTTTTACTAAGAATGGGGAAGCCTTGATAGCCTCCTCCTGCTACATAGCAGAAAATGTTGGTGAAATCAGTGCCTAGTTTCTGCTCTCTGAGCTTTCATAGTTTCAAGCAAAGGCCAGGGATGTGGCCCTGTGGTAAAATGCTTGCCTAGCATGCATGAGGTCGTAGGTTGGCTCCAGAGCAACAACATTCTCCCAACCCTGACAAAAAAAGTTCAAGCAGGATATTACGTTTACTAAATAAGAAATAAGGTAAAAATACATTTGATTGGATTCTGTTGAAGCTTCTTTAGTAAGAATTGCATTGTAATTAGACCTCCTTCAGATTACATTAATCTGTCTGATTAGAAAGTTCCCACATTCCTTTTGCCACTTTTATATCTCATTTCTTGTGTTACCAGTTCATTTTTCCATGTCCCAGTTCTTTGCTAGTGTACCATTACCTTCATAGGTTGGAGGTCCTATTATTTCTTGTGTGTTGACTTATTTGTCACCTGTTTGTCTAGTGGTCATTTATTCACTACACTTTGCCAGGTGCTAATAGGGATTCAAATGTTAACCTTTTTTTAAGGTTTAGTGTCAGGATGCTTGGTGGTAATTGCTTTTTGAGAATTGTTTGGGATATTAGGTCATATATAATTGGAGGCCTTATGCTGGCTGGGTGCTAGTCTATTATAGGAGTCTACCTGAATATTCAGGTCCCATTTAAGCCAATTGTGCATACCCTAAAGAAGTTTTGGTCTGTGATATGCTGTCCCCTTAGTTTTCACCAGCTCTTTCAGATGTTAATTTAAAAATGGAGGGCTAGGGGAGCAGATCAGTGTAGAGTGCTTGCCTAGCATGCATGAGGCCTTGGGTTTGATCCCACCACACCCCCAAAAAGGAGCCCATGAAACTCATCAAGAATCTCAGTTGTAGAATCTCAGTGTCCCTGTTCCATGGAATATATGTAGTACTGAGGGTGAGATGGCGGTTATTCAAATGTATGGAGTTCTGTATTTTAGGCACAGTCTTAGGATATTTTTATTCAAGATAGCAGTCATTGGCATGAGGTACTTTACACCCTGGAAGGAGAGGAGAGATTACAAGTGGATTTAGTATATAGTCTAATGAATATTATAGAAGGGTCATATATAGGATATGGATTTAAGGAGAGCATATTTTACTTGGTGGAGGGAGAGTTAGGGCAGCAGGAGAGGGAATACTCTTGGTTCAACTTTTTTTTTTTTTTTTTAACCTTTATTTTATTCATTTATTTATATGTGGTGCTGAGAATCAAACCCAGTGCCTCACACATTCTAGGCAAGTGCTCTACCACTAAGCCACAACCCCAGCCCCAGGTCAACTTCTGAAGAAAAAATAGTGACCTGGACAGAGAAGGGAAGGTGTGCATTTGGATAGAATAGAAAGCTCCTGTAAAGGCATGAACTTGTAAAACAACATAAAAGGCTCTGGGAATGGCCTGTAATTTGTTTTCATTGGGAAATGAAAATGCTCTGGGTTGGCAATGGTGGTGAGGCTAGAACTTATTGTATCATATTTGTTTTTATGTTTTCTCTGACTTCTTCAGCACCCTGTCCCACTCGCACCAGGGTTTAAACACAGGAGCAATGTGGTTTCATAATGATTTTCAAAGGGTCTATTAAAAAGGGTGTGGCATTAGAGGCAGGGAGCCAGTAAGGGAAAAGAAAAATGAAAGACAGGGGCAGATAACACATTATAGATTGAAGGTGAGGAAGCGTAGCATCTTAGGCCTGTACAATATAGTTGGTAGGAGTCTGGATTCAGAGATGATGCTAATTCTCTAATTTTAGAACCCATATTAAATGGTTCCCTTTTGAACCATCAGTTCTGAGGAGGTTTGTATTCACTGCAGATGAGTGAAAGGGCTTGTAACTGGAATTCAGTAGGAAATATCATTATCCAAAGATGTTCCAGATACATGGAAACAGTTAAAATAAAAACGAAATCTGGAAAAGAACTAGAAGAAACCTTCAGTATTTTCTGGGTGTCAAAAAATAGGGAAAACATTTTAAACATTCTTTTCATAGATGGAAGAAATGGTATTTAAAAAAAGAGACAGGGGCTGGGGATATAGCTCAGTTGGTAGAGTGTTTGCCTCACAAGCACTAAGGCCCTGGGTTCAATCCCCAGCACCGCCTAAAAAAAAAAAAAAAAAAGAGAGAGAGACAGCCAGATGCAATAGCACCTGTAAATCCCAGTGACTCAGGAGACTGAAGCAGGAGGATTGTGAGTTCAAAGCTTTCCTCAGCAACTTAGCAAGACTCTTAGCAACTCAGTGAGACCCTGTCTCTAATAAAATACAAAAAAAGAGGCTGGGGATGTGACTTAGTGGTTAAGCACTCCTGGATTCAATCCCTAGTACCAAAAAAAAAATTATTGGATTGAAAATTTAAATTTTATACAAGTGTGTATCCTTTAGACATAACTGGCCAGGTGGGGTGGCATATACCTGTAATCCTAGGTATTCGGGAGGCTGAGGCAGGAGGATCACAAGTATGAGACCAGTATGGTGGGCAACTATCTCTAAATAAAATTGAAAGAATCAGGAATGGTAGTGTATGAGGTAGGAGGATTCCAAGTTCCAGGCCAGCCTGGACAATTTAGTGAGGCCCTGTCTCAAAAAATAAAAATATCTGGGGATCTAGCTCAGCAGTAGAACTCCCCTGAATTCAGTCAGTCCCAAGTACTGCAGAAATTATATTTAGATTAAAATTTTAAAAATGAAATGAAGGTGGTTGCAGATGTAGTACAGGGGTAGAGTGCTTGCCTGGCATCTGCAATCCTGTGGTACCATAATTAACAACAACAGTAATAAACATTATAACCAGAATTTATTTTTTTCCTGGTACTGGGGATTAAACCCAGGGCCTCAAAGATGCTAGTCAATCACTCTCCTACTGGGTTACACCCCCTGTCCTTTTTATTTTGATACAGGACTAAGTTGCCTGGGCTGGCCTTGAACTTGGGAGTCTGCTGCCTCAATTTCCCAAATAGCTGGGATTACAAGTGTGTGCCTTTGTACCTATCTGATAATCAACACTTACAATGCATGTTGTAGGGCTGGGGATGTAGCTCAGTTGGTAGAGTGCTTGCCTTGCATGCATAAGGCCCTGGGTTCAATCCCCAGCACCACAAAAAATAAATAAATAAAAATAAAATAAAATGCATGTTATTTGTTTAATATATAGAAGGCATTGGGGATACAGGTCAACATATTCTAGACAACCTGTGCACCTCACAGAGCAAATATTCAATAAAACAGACTGTGGAGGGAATATAAATTGGCAGTAAGTTGGGGAAGCAGTAGGTTTTTTGTTTGTTACCACTGCACACTCCCTAGACTGAGGGAACAGTTTTGAATAAAACTTAAATGCTTTTGTAGGCCAGGAGAATGGCACATTTGAATAAACAGGAGAGAAAGGATAATTAAGGCAGAAAGGCCTTAGAATAGGAAGAGATGGGATACCAGAGAGTCATTTGGAGGAGTTGTTCTTCAGTGAAGTATTTTCCATTCATGTAGCAAAGGTTTTTTGTTTCATTGTTTTGAGGTGATATTTCATTGTGTTACCCAGGCTGGCCTAGAACTCATGAGTTCAGGTGATCATCCTGAGTGTGTGGGACTACATGTGCATGTGTTGTGCCTGGCCACAAAGAATTATTGAGTACTAAGAAATGTATGCTTCATGCTGGGAATACTAAAATAGAAATGATATGTGAAAGAATAGAACAAATTGAACTGATTATTTGGGGGCCCTTTCATTGGCTTCTGGTTAAAAATGAAAAATCCATTCAAGTACATTTTTTTTCTTGTAGAGCTGGAGTCTTACATGTAATTGTAAAATTCACTAAAAATTTTTCTGAGGTGTCACAGATACCCTATTTACAAGTAGAATGTATTTCAGACAGCTCTGAAAGTTGTGCTGAATCTTCTAGGACTTCGGAATTAATTTGGTTTGAATGGGAAAAGTTTCTCAGAATTTCTCACTTTGGTTCCCTTGTGGTAGTTTTGGTAATTTTAAGTGTTCGTAACTGAATTCCTGAGTACCTAATAGTTTTTCGTGCATTTGTTTGCTGTAACCACCAGAACAAATACCATAACCTAGGCAGATTAAACAACCGAAATTTATTTTCTCCAAAGTTTTGAAGGCTGTTGGGCATGGTGGTGCACGCCTGTAATCCCAGCGGCTCGGGAGGCTGAGGCAGGAGGATCGCGAGTTCAAAGCCAGCCTCAGCAAGGGCAAGGCGCTAAGCAACTCAGTGAGACCTTGTCTCTAAATAAAATACAAAATAGGGCTAGGATGTGGCTCAGTGGCTGAGTGCCTGAGTTCAATCCCCAGTTCAAAAAAAAAAAAAAAGTCCGAAGGCTGGAAGTCTAAGATAAACAGTGTTATAAGGTTTAGTTTCTTCTCAGGCCTCTCTCCTGGGTTTGCTGTGTTTACATGGCCTTCCCTTTGGGAATGCACATCCCTGATGTCTCCAATCAGATTGGATTAAAGCCTACCCTTATTCTGTGGTACTGGGGGTAGGAGTTTTTTTGGAGGGACATAATTCAGCCCGTGACAGGGGAGTGGCTTGTTTTGTTTGTCGTGCTCTACTATTGTAGAGCACGACAAACAAATTAACCTACATCCCCAGCTCTGTTTTAAAATTTTGAGACAGGGTCTTGCCAAGTGTGGAGGCTGACCTTGAACTTGTGACCTTCCTGCCTCAGCTCTCCTGAGTCACTTGGGGTTACAGGGGTTTAGCTTTTATTTTTTAATTATTTATTTTTTTGGAACCAGGGATTGAACTCAGGGACACTCGGCCACTGAGCCACATCCCCAGCCCTATTTTGTATTTTATTTAGAGACAGGGTCTCACTGAGTTGCTTAGGGCCTCGCTAAGTTGCTGAGGGTGGCTTTGAACTCATGATCCTCCTGACTCAGCCTCCCAAGTCGCTTGGATTACAGGCGTGCGCCACTACGCCCGGTCCAGGGGTTTAGCTTTTTTAAAAAAATTTTTTTCGTTGTATACCTCTATTTTATTTATATATTTCCATGTGGTGCCAAGGATCAAATCAAGTACCTCACATGTGCTAGGGAAGTGTTCTACCACTGAGCTATAACCCCAGCCCCAGGGTTTTAGTTTTTTTAAAAATTAACTTGACTGCTCCATGAAGACGTCACTAAAGGATCTACATTTTTTTTTTTTTTTCACATTTTTCTAGCTAATAACCATAAGAAGTTGTCAGAATTTGGAATTAGAAATGGCAGCCGGCTTCAAGCAGATGATTTCCTTCAGGACTACACTTTATTGATCAACATCCTGCATAGGTAGGAACTATTAATATTTAAGTGTAAGAAATTTGAATATATAAATTTAAGATAAAGTGAAGGAAAATGCTTTCCTGCTAGTAAACCCCTATTGTTCATTAAAAACTGCAAGCGTATTTTCTTGAGTTGACCATTGAGTTACCTAAAGTTTGACTTGCAGGAAGTTTTGGGATTCAGAAATAAAAGGGATAAGCAAAAAATGTTTAAGGGTAACCTCCATAGTGGTGGTTGATGTATGACTTAGAGTCTCGGCCTTTGAGTAGTTCTAATCAGTGGTGAATTCATTTCAATAATTCAACTGCGGGCTGGGGATATAGCTCAGTTGGTAGAGTGCCTGCCTCACAAGCACAAGGCCCTGGGTTCAGTCCTCAGCACTGCAAAAAAAAAAACAAAAACTAATTCAACTGCAATAAAATCTTTTAAGTTTTTAAAATTCCACAGAAGAGAAATATTTCCCCATAAAACAAATAATTTTATGATTTTATTATAATAATTAAGAGCTATCCTATACAGATTCCCTCATCATGTATTTTTCTCTTTGCTTTTATTTCCTGCCCACTTGGAATAAAAGGCACTTAATGTGCTTGTGTTTCAGAATATTTACATAAATACATACAGCACAGTTACAAAGCAAATAGTCCTCCACTTGTATTAATGTGCTGGAAAATGTGCATTTTTTCAAAATGCTCATTGATAGCCATAAGTTGACGTGAACAATAGTTGTGCTTGGCATCCAGTCATTTTGCCAACATTGCCATTTTATACTACCCTGTATAGTGCTTGTGTAGTTGTTTGGAGGTCATTTTTTTATTTAGTTTATAAAAAACAAAATGATAGCTGGGTGTGGTGGTGCATGCCTGTAATCCAAGCAACTTGGGAGGCTGAGGCAGGAGGATTTTAATAAAGTTCAAGACCAGCCTTGGCAACTCAATGAGACCCTGCTGCAAATTAAAATAAGAAAAGGGCTGGGGGCTGGGAATGTGGCTCAGTGGTAGTGATCCTGGGTACCCACTCCCCAGTACCCACTCCCAGAAAAGAGGGGCATAAAGTGATAGGAAAGACCGAACTAGTAACATCACTAGGGATGGAGAAGCACATCACTAGGGTGTGATCTTGAGCCTTAGTTGGACACCAGTTGGCTATCAGTGTCATGCTGTGTTCAGTTTTGAAAGAAAAGACTATGGAAAGACATATACAATAAAGAAATATCACATGGTGTCTAAAAGAGTAGGCATAATTAGGGTTTTTTAATCATATTTTTTAGCTCTCTGGGAACAGAACCCCCCCCTTAAAACATGTAAGTCTTTTGTTTGACTTTCATGCATTAAACTTTCATACATGTTTTTGAGGGTGCTATCTAGAAAGATGGGGGGGTAACCCAGAAACCATGTAACCCTAATCCTAAAACACCAAACTGCTGTGGTAGAGTATGTACAGTTTTTTGGCATAGTGACTGAAAAAATTAGTGTCTAGAAGTTATTTTGGGCTACAGTTTCAGACTCAGTTTTCTGCATTAGCAGCAGAAATTATTGAGCTTTTTTGTTGTTGTTTTCTTTGTTTAAAAAAGCTATTCTCCAATTTGAAAGTACCTTTATTTTGGCCATTTAAATTAGTTTTGAATTTGAATTATCAGTCTTTTTTATTTGTAATTTTTAACAATTAGAATCCAAATATGTATTTTTTATGCAGTGTATACTTTGAACTTTGGGAACAGTGTCTCTGGTGCTCTTGCTTGTAAAATAGTTGTAGCAATAGTCCTGTTTATAATATGCAATTCTTTTACAGTGAAGACCTAGAAAAGGATGTTGAATTTGAAGTTGTTGGTGATGGCCCAGAAAAAGTGGGGCCCAAACAAGCTGAAGATGCTGCCAAAAGCATCACCAATGGCAGTGATGATGGAGCCCAGCCTTCCACCTCCACAGGTGAGTCCTGGCCCCCGCCAGCAGGTTAATTATCCACTGAGCAAAAGTATTGAGAAACAAACTGTAATTATAGTTAAGAATACTGATAAGTAGAAATCCATAAAAATACTAGAGATGTATGCTGGTTTGGTATTGATTTGAGAATGGAACTTTGAATTTATGAGACATGAAGACATTGAAGACTGAGGGAAATTCTTGGAATAAAATCCCTTGGTTACTTTTTTGTTAATTGACATTTTCAGTCAGTGAATTTACCAGTGTTTAAAGTCAGTTCTAACTACATAATAGGCTGCCCATTTTATTTAGGAGCAACAAATTAATGCATGTGACTGCTTTGAGTAGACAGGTGTTTGGTAAGTATGGGGTGTTAGCATTTCAGTTTCTTCATAACCAGGGTAACTTTGGTCAAGTGTATCAGAGGGATCTGTTCTCTGGAGTCAGTGCTGGAGCTTGGTGCTTTTCTAAATAACTGATTCTTTTCTGTGCTCTGAATGTTTACTTCCCTTCCCTTCATTCTTTATTCATGAAACTAAAAGGTTACTGCCAATTTTTCTCTTCTCTGTTTCCATTGTGTTGACTCCCTATCTTTGGCACTCCCATCGGCATATGTTCAGTCCTTGTTCTAGTCTCCTTTGAGAATTTTGGGGATGAACTTTGAGACTATGGAGAGTGTACCCTCCTGTGGGCTGTTTTTCCCCCTCTGTAACAGGCTCCTCTGAAACTATTATGGTAGCTTTTTAAAAATTATAACTTGAAATAAACATTTATTGATTGTCTGCTGTGGGTAGGTTTCAGAGGCTGTAGCAGTAAGATAGGTATTTTGCTTTTGATTTTAGTAGTGGGGAGATAAAACCACTTTTAGTGTAAGGTTGAGAGCATAAAATGTGGAGGCCCCACTCACTGCGTATGCTTGAATCCTGGCCTCATTCTTTGCAGAAGTGTGACCTTGGAAAGAAGTCAATCTCTGTACCTCACTTTCCCATTCCGGAAAATGGATAATAATATTATCTTCTTTATAGGGTTGTTGTGATGATTAAATGAGTTGTTATATGCAAAGGGCTCAGAACAGTTCCTGGCACATTGTAAGTGCTGTTTGTTACGTTGTTGTTGTTGATGTTGTTACCTTCACTGCCATTATTAGGATATGCACCCTCTGCTTTTGTTGGGAGTAGGTAGTAATAGCATCAAGGAAGTATAATTCCTTTGAATTACATAATGCTTGTTACCACTTTTGTTATTGCTTACAAAAGAAATAGGTGCTTGTCCTGGGTTCAATCCCCAGTTAAAAAGCCCCTCCCACACAAGGTGGGGAAGATAGGTGCTTGTTATTTAAAACAGTACAGAAATGTGTAGCATGAGAAGTGACGGTTCCCTAAGGATAGCCATTATTAACTTTGATGTATATTCAGAGAATTAGCTGTAAAGTATATGAAGTATTGGTGAGCAACTAATAACTCCCACACTTATCTTTTTTTTTTTTCTTGAAATAAGCACAAGAGCAAGATGATGTACTCATAGTCGATTCAGATGAAGAAGGTCCTTCAAATAATGCTGATGTCAGTGAAGAAGAGAGAAGTCGCAAGAGGAAATTAGATGAGAAGGAGAATATCACGGCAAAGAGATCACGTACAGAACAGATGGAAGAGCTTGATGATGTCATAGCATTAGATTGAGCAGAAACCCTCTTACTACATTAGTTCATCTGGGCAGAACCAGATTGTTTGTTATGTCCTTTGTTCCAAAGGGAAAAAAATGACATCGGTGACTTGAAAATGATTCTGCTCCCTTTGAAAGCATTCATTTTGCTAGAACTATTAGAACATTGAAGTATGCTGTATTGAAAGTAGGAGTATAGTTTTAAAATCCTTTGAACAAAGTGTGTGCATAACCAGTCATGAGATGAAACACCACAATGCATGTTGCCTTTTTAATGTAAATACCCTTAGGTATCATTTAATAGTTCAAAAATATTGTGGTTTAGTAAAGTTGATACCTGGTTATAAATATTATGCCTTTATTTTTGGCTAGAAGAAGAATTATTTTTAGCCTAGATCTAACCATTTTCATACTCTTAACTGAAACAGATTCAAAGAAATATCAAGTGCTATGCATTGAAACTTGTTTTTAAATGTTAATTGGCACTATGTATATTAATGTAAAACAATGTTAATTTACTCAAATTTTCAGTTTGTACTGCCTGGTATGTCTGTGTAAGAAAACCAATTTTTGTGTATTGTTACAATTTCAGGTTATTTATATTTGATGTTTTGTAAAACTCAAATAATGAATATACTGTACTTATGGACCAAATAAATGGCATCTGCATACTTGTTACATGTGCCTGAACAGTTCCCATTTTTGCTGCCTTTATACATTATATCTACTTTAAGCATGCTCAAATCTTTCCATTTAAAAAAAAGAAGAAGAAGAACTTCAGCCAGCCAGGCATGGTGGTGCATGCTTGTAATCTCAGCCACTCAGTTAAGATAGGAGGATCAGAAGTTTGAGGCCACCCTATACAGGTTATTGAGACCCTGTCTAAAGAGTGAGGTGGGAGGGTGGCTGGTGATGTAACTCAGTGGTGGAGCACTTACCTAACATGAGTAAAGCCTTGGATTCAGTCCCTAGCAATGCAAAAAATAAAAAAAGAACTCCTAATGGGTGTGAAGTTTTCAAAGATCTATTTGCCATAGATGATTACTTTCCAATCTAAAGCCTCTAATGGCAATGCTGTTTTTAGAATTTTGATTGTTAACATTTGCCTGATGTTGACCATTTTTTAAGTGATCTTTGCCTAGCCCCAGTAACTGGGACCTCGCATTTGAGATGCTGTGGGGGAATGGAGTGGGGCTCTTTCCTCCTTTCTGCAGTCTTTGGGTTGTCCAGTTCTCCAATTGACTAGAGCCTCTTCTCGAGTGTACTATTCACAGACCAACTCCAGCATACAGATGGGGCTAGAACATCTGGGTGGAGTGATACTCAGCCTCCTTCAGCTGGATTTCAGAATGCCCTCGCCCTTGAGGGAGGTCTTGTCACACAGATGTGCCTTGAGTTTTCAGAGAACAGAAACCCTTAAGCTGTTTTCTGTTCATAGTATACCTGTGTCCTTGGTGTCTTCCGCAGATTTTTAGTTGATATCAACTACATTTTGCATGGATAATTCATTGGATTTTCTACTTTGTGTAATACTCCGCCATCCAGCTTATTAACTCTTCTTGTTTATACCTCTTGTAAATTCATGTAATCAAAGCCTTTAGAAAAGTCACCTTGAGGGCTGGGGTTGTGGCTCAGGAGTAGAGCGTTTACCTTGCACATGTGAGGCACTGGGTTTGATCCTCAGCACCACATAAAGATAAATAAATAAAGGTGTCCATCTACAACTAAAAATTTTTTTTTTTTAAATTCATGTTGAATAATTATTTGCCCTCAGGAGCCTGCTGCTTGATGCCTCCAAGATGGACTGTTTTCCAGCCTTCTGTTCAGCTCCATCCTGAAATAGTGTCAAATCAGCCTCATGGGAAACAGTGTGGTCGTCACAGGTTTACCTAGAAAGAATATTGTCCCAAAGACTGATCTGCATATCAGCATGTACCACGAGAGGATTCAATGTTTTAGTCTAGATCCTGAATCATTAAATAACTGCCCAGGCAGAGATCATCAGTGGATCCCAAACCCTTCTGTGCAAGGCTGCCACGGAGCAGTCTAAGCTCAGAGCGCCAATGCTGCTGCACAGGCCACTTGAAAACATCAATCCCAGCAATGGGTAGCTCTGGCTCTCACCACCATAATCATGTCACCAAACCTAGCAGCACTAATGGGGCAACCTAATAGGTCCTTTCTGATGAGATGACAAGAACACAGCACCTTGCCAAAACGCCTGAATCTGATAACATCTAGATTTAACTTCCAGCTTACAGGAAATAGAGCAGAGGGACAGGTTAAACAACATTAAGAGGAAACAGACAAGTGCAGGATGTGTGATGTTCCATAACTGATGTGTCTGGATTCTTCAGTTGAAGTCATTACTATTTAAAAAGAAAGAAATTATTCCTAGATTAAAAGAAATTTAAAGAGACATAACCATAACCTAATAAAATATCAGTAATACAATTTCCTGACTCAGCAAAATAAATGACATTAGCAATTTTTGTGACAATTGAAAAATTCAAGCCAACTACAGTGGTGCACTCCTGTAATCCCAGCTACTTGCATAGTGGGGGATTGTGAGATTAAGGCCAGCCTGAGCAACTTAATTTAAAATGTAAAGGACTGGGGATGTAGCTGAGTGGTCAAGTGCCTTTGGGTTCAATTCCTATACCAGAAGAAATAAGCTTCTCATTGTGATTTGTAGAGCTTCTGTTTCTTTGCATTTTTAAAGTAGGAATCCTGAGGTCTAAAATCTCCATTTGACTGTTTTGAGGGAGGATATATTTAGAGAAGTATTTTTATAGATACTTTCATACTGGGAACACATTATTTGCATTCTGCACTCAGAAAGAACATATTCCCTCCACCCCCTGCCCAGCATCCAATTCAAAACAAATTCCAGCCAAAAGCTTATTTGAGGAATTTTAACTGCTCTCACTAAAAAAGTAAAATCAACTGGATTGAACTATAGGGCCACAGTGCTTCCCTGCAGTTGGGTTATATTTTGAAGACAATTACCTCCTGGTAAAGTAATGTTTTAAGAATTTTTGCTAACTGTCTCTTGACTCATGCCAGCTTTAAAATGTTTAAATCTAGCAACAAACGTTGACTCACACTAGACTGGGAAAGGTTCTGAACAAGAATTTTATTAGAAGGTAAAATGCAAGAAGTTTCTGAGAGCACAAAGTGATGTTGGGGATAGAACCTGGGGCCTCATGCTAGGCAAGCCCTCTGTCACTGAATTACAGTCCCCAAACTTATGCTGGGAAAGTCAATTTCAGAAAGTTAGGTATTTTGCATACTATGTCATTCACTCATTCTATAAATATGAATAGCATCCACTACAGTGCACTCAGTGAAAAACACGGATAGTGTCATTAGCCTGAGTAGAAACCTTTGAGAGCAGTAAGACACTCGGGGAAACCCAACTTCTCATTTTATTATGGCAGCAGTAAGTGGTGGGTTGAGACTCTGAGGACCTTCAGATTAACCAGTTGGTCTTGGCAGCAGCTTCCAGGATCTCTGACAGTCATAAACACCCACCTCATGCTAAAAAATGTATTTGTATTTCAAAAAGCTTTATTGATCTGAGCACCCATAAGTAAGTCCTTCCTACTGAGCTGGGATTCTTACCATGGTACATGGTTTCGGCAGAAATTCCTGTTCCTGAGTGCGTGGTAAGGTTTCAAGGCAAGAAAAGTTGGCCTCCTGACAGCTGATGAAAGCAAGCTGCAAATGTCAGGTTCTAAGCCTAACTTTTAGACAAGAACTGATCTAGGACTTCAAGTATCAATGCTTTGAATCTTTTCTGCCCTTCTGGGAATAACTGAAATAATAGGACCAGAGGATGTTGAGAGTGGACTCAGTCTGTGAGAACCAGAGACCTCAGAGAAGAGGGGATTGGAAAAACCCCTTTGGTCACACCCGATAACCCTTAAATGTACCAGGTAACCCAGCTCCAGGAGCTGAGGTGGAAGAGGGGACAAGTGTGCTTTGGATTTAAGATTTGTGTTGATCTCCTCAGAAGAAATTCTGTAAGGGCAAAGCCTCTTGCAGTCTGAGGGGAGAGAGTGGATCCCAGCAACTCCTCCATGTGGAATTTGTATACCAATCCCTTTCCCTCATAACCAATTTATCCAGTCATTGCTGGTTGACATAGGACCCAAGATTCCATAGGAAAACCCCTGAATTGTGTTCATAGCTAGAATCCAGTCACTGCAGACCACTAAAGGGGTCTGATGGAAGCTAGATTACAAGAAGGGACAATGTATGTGTGTGGGGGGGGCATAAAAAAATCAGTGTAGACAGTCTGGGTAAGCTCAGCTCGAGGCCTCAGAAGATGGTGACTCAGGATGTTGTGTGAGATCAGACGTTCCATTTTTGCCTCCTGACTGGGTCTGGGTCCATTTGCTTAGGCAAAGGGAAGACTGGTTAATTGGTGAGGATGTGAAAACCCTCCTTCCTCCAGCAGTGGTACCCAGGCAATGGTGTGTGGGAACCAGCTCATCCTCTCTGGGAAGCACTGGTTATACGCATGTCTTCCCAACTCTGCTCAGTGACCCATATGGGTGGTTTGAAATCAGCCACAGTGGGAGTACTTATACCATGGTAATTGGCAAAAGGTACAAATTAGGACTGCTTATTTGTATGACTTTCTCCCCAAGAGCTGGTTGCTTAATATGTACCAGCGTACCAATGAAGAAAATGGAAAGAGGAAAAGAGAAAAGAAGGAAAGAAACACAAAAGAACACTCCCTCGTCAGTGGAGGGCAGAGAGGGCATCAGTGGCGGCCAGCAGTGAATCCATGGACAATGGTTCAAATCTCGTGAGTCGGCCTCTATTCCTTTTCTTCTTCATTATGCTTCTCAAGGCAGAATGAGATCCGGGAACAGTGGCCCATGCCTGTAACGTGCCCAGCTGTAATCCCAGCGGCTCAGGAGGCTGAGGCAGGAGGATTGTAAGTTCAAAGCCAGCCTCAGCAACCTAGAGAGGCCTTTAGCAACTCAGTGAGACCTGCTCTAAATAAAATATAAAAAAGGGCTGGGGATGTGACTCAGTGGTGGAGTGCCCCTGGGTTCAATCCCCAGTACAAAAAAAAAAAAATTACAATGGTATAATTCTCAATTTTTCAATATTTTGAACATAAATAATGGTTTAGTTTATTTCCTACTTCACAGAAGTATTATTTTAACGTTGAACATTGAATGTTTTAGGTTGTTTCTGGTTTTAATTATTTCTAGAGTAAGTAATGGTTTTTAGGTGATATACTGGACAGATATATATCTGTCTATATATATATACGCATATATATATATGTATATATATATAGTTTTTAAAACTGGAGATTGAATCCAGAGGAGCTCTACCACTGAGCTACATCCCAGCCTTTTTATTTAAAAAAAATTTTTTTTTTTTTTTAGAAAGTAAGAAGTGAGCGCCGGATGTGGAGGTGCACGCCTGTAATCCAAGTGACTTGGGAGGCTGAGGCAGGAGGATCGCAAGTTCAAAGCCAGGCTCAGCAACTTAGCGAGGCCCTAAGCAACTCAGTGAGACACTGTCTCTGAATAAAATACAAAATAGGGCTGGGGATGTGGCTCAGTGGCTGAGTGTCCCTGAGTTCAATCCCTGGTTCAAAAAAAAAAAAAAAAAAGTTTTATTAAAGAAAAGTAAAAACAGACTTCTCCCGGGTGGAAGGAGGGAACCCAAAGGCGGAATCCCCTTTTTATTTTTTGAGACAGGGTTTCCCTAAGTTACTCAGACCAGCCTGGAACTTGTGATCCTCCTGCCTCAGCCTCCCAAGTCACTGGGATTACAGGTAGGTATGTGTCACCACACCTGGCAATATATTATTTTAAGTATTGAAAGCTCTAAGCAGGCAGGTGGAGACAGAACACTTTTTGGGGGGGGTGGTACTGGAGATTGAACTGAGGGCCTTGAGAATGGTAGGTAAGCACTCTACCATCAAGCCACATCCCCAGCTCTAGAACACTTTTATTTAACAATTGCCTATAAATGCAAAGAGCCCCCTCTGAGCACGTTTTTGGAAGGCTGGGGGGTCCTAGGACAGAATAGATTTTGCAAATAATGTTGTGGCAAACACTTTTGTCCTTAAATTGTATTTTGGATCGCTTCCCTGGAATAGATTCTCACAAGAAGCATTATTGCTTATGAATGGTTTTGTTTTTGTTGCTGGTTTATTTAGTGAGGATGTTGATAACCACTGAATTTTTATTCCTGAGATTGAAAAGTCACAATAACTTATACTAATATTATGTGTGCAACTGTTTCAACACAGTTTTGCCAGTATTTTTAAATGGGTGATAATCAGTGAAATGTGATAACTGATTTAAAAAATTGCTTGTCCCTGCGCGTGGGTGGGGCAGGGGCTGGAGTTCTGCAAGCCCTGGGAGGTGCTGGGATGAGACACTGTGCTTCACTACCAGAACAGCTGGTTCCTTAGCAATGTTGAGGCCAGAATGTCTTGGTCAGTCTGGGCAGGACAATTCCCCATGCAAGTTACCTGTCCCTGAGGTGCAGGAGGTGCCTTCCTGGAATTCTCTGAGCAAGGATGTCTGAAAAAGAGTGAAGAAATTCCTGTACTATAGACTGTCTTCCGAAAGAGAAAGGTGGGGGGAGGGAGGAAAGAAAAGGAAAAGAAAGGAAAGAAGGAAGGCAGGAGAAGGGGAGAGGAGGGGAGGGAGGGCAGGGGAGCGGAGGGGAGGGCAGGGGAGGGGAGGGGAGGGCAGGGGAGGGGAGGGGAGGGACGGAACTCTTCCAGGATTCACCAGGTCTTGACAGAGAATGAATGGTGTGGCGTTCTCTCCACTGTTGTTTGAAATGCAAGGCAAGGCACCAGGTGCAGTGATGCGCACCTCGAATCCCAGCTACTTGGGAGTCTGAGACAGCAAGGTTATGAGTTTGCGCCCGGCCTGGGTGACTTAGCGAGACCCGTCTCAAAAAACAAACAAACAAACAAACAAACAAACAAAAACAAAAAACCGGGGTCTTGTTCTGTGGGACAAAGCTCTAGTCACGTCTCGGTCTCACCGACGCGGCCTCTATGGCTGTGTGTCCGCGGATCTGCAGCAGCATTAGGGCTTTTGTGAGCAGCACCCTTTTGAGCTACAGCCCAAATCCGAGGGCTGGGCAGGTGCTGGAAAAGGGAGGAGTCTCAGTCTCATCTCCTTTGACATTCTCCTTCAGTCCCGACCGCCCCGGAGCCTAGGGCCCCCGGCACGTGTTAGGAAAGCGGTCTACCCTTGCGCTACACCTCCAGCAGCAGCGACTCCCTGTCGTAACCACAGCTGCGGCTCGCTGCCCACTGGTTCTGAGCCCGAGGCCTGCTTCCGGCCTGGCCTTCGAGGGGCCTGCGTACAGCAACCCAGCGCGTGGACCAGTCCACAACCAACCGCAGCTCCTAGCTCTACGCGCCTTTCCCACAGCCAGGAGGGGGCCCGAGGCTAGGGGCTACCGCCACTCGGCACCGAGACGAGCCGGGGGTCCCGGGGTCATGCAAGGTCCTAAGGGCGCATTTGCATGAGGTGCGCAGTGCTTTAGAGTGTCGGTGCGGGAGCAGCGCTCTCTGCACAGACTGAGCTTGCTCGGTGGGTCCAGCGCCTGAAACCAAGTGGCACTAGTAAGATGGGGGAGGATGTGGGAAACGTCTGTCTACTGAAAAAATTTCTCCAACCGGGATTGGGGGAGCTTTCTCCAGCCTGGCCTGCGGGAATCCGGAATCTTTCCAGAAGCCCGACGGCCCAAGCGCACTACAGCCCTCGGACTCTGCGCTGCGCCACGGTTGGCAGCCTTACCACCGAGGGCCAGCTGCAAGCCGCCCGCCCCAGCGTCCCGGCGCAGCCTCTGCGCCCCTCCAAGCTCCCGGCGCAGCGCGGACACTGCGGCTCCGCCGCCGCCACTCCCCCCACATTCCAGAGGCCGCAGCGCCGTCTCCTTCCTCGCATTCCTGCCCCCGCAAAGGAGTCCCTCCGCCCCCCGCGCGGCCGCGTGGAGGAGGGGGCGCGGCCCAGCGCCTCGGAGCGCACATTCCTCCGCCGCGCGCGCCCTTGAGAGGAGCGCCGCGTCCTTTGGCCCGCGCGTGGCCGGCGGAGCGACCCCGGCCCGGCGCCGGCCCCGCCCCGCCCCGCGCCCAGGGGTCCCGGGGCGGGCTCCGGGCTTCGGGCAGACGATGCGGCGGCGCGGCCGGAGCGGCGGCGGGAAGCGGAGGCGGAGGTGACGCGCTAGGGCCGGCGGGCCGGGCCATGCAGCGCTCCCGGGCGGCCGTGGACGAGGCGGCCCTACTCCTGGCTGGGCTGGCCCTGCGGGAGCTGGAGCCGGGCGGCGACTCTCCGAGCCGGGGTCGACGGGGGCCGTGGCCCGGGCCGGGAGAGGAGGCGGCGCAGGCGCTGGGCCGCAGAGGCAAGGGAGGCGGCGGCCCCGAGGCCGGGCCAGACGGACTGAGCCGCGGGGAGAGAGGCCCGCGGCGCGCGGTGGCTCCCGAGCTTAGCGCGCAGCCGGCGGGCAGCCCGCGGGTCAGCCTGGCGGGCTCCGACGGTGGCGGCGGCAGCGGTAGCGCCCGCTCCAGCGGAATCAGCCTGGGCTACGACCAGCGCCACGGCAGCCCACGCTCCGGCCGCTCCGACCTGCGTCCGGGCCCAGGTCCGTCGTCGGTGGGCAGTGCCCGCTCCAGCGTGTCCAGTCTGGGCTCCCGCGGCTCGGCGGGCGCCTACGCCGACTTGCTCTTGCCTGGCGCCTGCCTTGCGCCGGCTCGCTCCCCAGAGCCTGCTGGGCCGGCCCCCTTCCCTCTGCCTTCTCTGCAGCTGCCCCCGGGCCGAGAGGGCGGCCCGAGCGCGGCCGAGCGACGGCTGGAGGCGCTTACCCGAGAGCTGGAGCGGGCGCTGGAGGCGCGCACGGCGCGGGACTACTTCGGTGAGCGAACTCGGCCGCGCAGCCCTCGGCGCGCGGGCTTGGGTGGAACGAGAGCCCGGGGTGGGCCAGGGACTGGGCGGTGGAAGAGGCATCAGGATTAGGAAGCTGTGTCTCCCGTGGGGCTGGGGAGCCGGCGACGTTTTGTGAATTGCCAGGTCTAGATTGTTCCCAACTGCAGTTAGATCTCCAGGTCTCCCGCCAGAATGGGTTCTGGCAAAGTAAGTTGATGCGCTGTTTATGATTTAGAGAAAAAATCAGTTTGATAGGCAGAATAAGTTTTTTTTTTTTTCTGGTCATTTCTTTTTAACCCTTGGCACTAGCTTCTGTTTACCCTACCTGATGCTTCGTGATCAGCAAAAGGGACGCCCCTCCAGCAGTATGGGGTTGTGGACAGGAACACGGAGGCAAAGTACCCTAGGACCCACCCTGACCGAGGCTGTGGGGATGCTAGTGGCTGGAGGTGGATACTGTGTGAGGAAGAGCCTACCTGGCGGGAGAGGAAGACCAGGCCAGGCGCCCTGGGCTGCTCGGGGCTGTGCTGTGTATTTGGATCCTGAAGGAGCTGTGCTTCACAGGAATTTGCAAATCCCACTAGTCTCTGACAGCCTGTTTCCCAGCCCCTCCCTGGCTTTCTCAAGCCTTTCAACAACACTTAGGGCGAGGTGGGGGCGCAGAGAAATATTGTAGGGCCTGGGGAGAGAGTGTCGTTCCCTCCCTCCCTTCCTGATAAGCGCCGAGAGTGGATGCCCCTGGCTTTAGACAGGTAATTATCAAAAGTGATTGTCAAGCCTGGGAATGAGCCTGTCCTGGAATTTCTTTCTGTCTTTCTTGCACTCAGTGGAGCTAGCAGTTCTGGACTGCCCTGTACTAGATTTTTTTTTAAATTGTTTGTTCTACTTAGTTACACATGACAGCAGAATGCATTTTGATTCATTGTACACAGATGGAGTACAACTTTCCATTTCTCTGGTTGTACACGATGTACAGTCACCATTTGTGTAATCATACATGTACATAGGGTAATGATGTCTGTCTCATTCCACCATCTTTCCATCCCCCTACCCTCTCCCTGGATCCTTTTTTCTTGACTGAACCAGAGGCACTTAACCACTGAGTCACATCCCCAGCCCTTTTTATATTTTCTTTTTTTGGGGTGGGGGGACTGGGGACTGAACTCAGGGGCACTCGGCCACTCAGCCACATTCCCAGCCCTATTTTGTATTTTATTTAGAGACAAGGTCTCACTGAGTTGCTTAGCGCCTTGCCTGTGCTGAGGCTGGCTTTGAACCCGTGATCCTCCTGCCTCAGCCTCCCAAGTGCTGGGATTACAGGTGTGCGCCACCGTGCCCAGCCCTTTTTATATTTTTTAATTTTGAGACAGGGTCTTGCTAAGTTGCTTAAGGCCTTGCTAAGTTGCTGAGGCTGGCCTTGAATTCAGGATCCTCCTGCTTCAGCCTCAGAATCCCTGTAATCACACTTGTGCCCCAAGTTCTGGATCTTGAGAGATGAGGAGGCTGTTGCAGGCCAGCTGGGAGCATTCCAGGCAGAGAGAAGAAAGTGAGCAAAAGGAGGCAAAGGAGGATGTAAAAAGGTCCCAGGGGTTGCAGTTGGGGAGGGGGTGGTCAGGGGATCAAGGGCATGTGTGCACTAAAGGGTTGGCCTGTTTTGGAGATGGGGAGCACCTCCCATGTGGGAGGTCAGGGTGAGAATTTGTGGTTTGGTAGGTCTGGTGCCTGTTGGTAGCAGAGGGATGATTGAGGAGCTGTTGCCTCTTGTGCCAGGCAGGTGCCAGGACCCTCTTCTGAAGAGGGACACTCTCCAGTGCTCTCTGGAAGGAATAGTGGCCTTTTTCTGTCCCTTGCAGAGCTTAGGTGAAGGGTTCATCTCTTGGTCCCCATGGTCACATGGAATCTTTATGTGACTCTGGGTGGCCCTAGTCCCAGCAGGTAACATTGGAAGTGAAGGGGCTGATGGTAGAAAATCATAGAGAATAGGGGGCCATCCTTTCTAAAGAGCAGCTGGGGCTCAGCTTTGTGGCCACATGGGAGCCTGAGGGGATTGATAGGTTGTGCCCCCCACCAAGAACAGCCAGAAATTGAGATTTTGGTAACTTTTTAAAAAATATTAGCAACTATATGCTTGAGCTATATGGTTTTTATGACATTGGACTCTTTTGAGGTACAAGAGTGGCAATTTCAAGCCAGGCGGGGTGGCACACGCCTGTAATCTCAGAACCTCCAGAGGCTGAGGTAGAAGGATCACAAGGTCGAGGCCGGCTTGGGCAACTTAGTAAGACCCTGTCTTCAAAATAAAAAATTAAAAGGACTGGGGATGTGACTTAGTGGGAAAGCACCCCTCCGTTCAATTCCAAGGCCAAAAAAAAAAAAAGTGGCAATATTATATAGTTCAACCTGAGTAAAAGAAATTTTTACTAAAGTAGTGTACAAGTAGCATGAGCTCCAGGGATCTTGAGAAACTTAATGCATGGAGCGTTTCTCTCTGTGCTTCATCCCTCCTCTTTGGCTCTGGTGCCCCCTGAGCTCTTTCTTGGTCCCTCTCTGCATTCAGTGATGTCTTTGGAACTTTCCCTCTCTCCTCCCCGAGTTCCCCTGCCACTAGCCAGTCAACAGCCTCAGGCCTGCAGAAGTCTCGGTGTTTGGTGGCCTGCTGCCTTCTCTCCAGCCACCCACTCTGGCGCCACACCCTGCTTCTGCTTCTCTCCAGCAGCCTTCAGTTCCACTGCAGCTGCTTCTCACTACGACCTCAGATTCCTCTCAGCTGTCTGCCCAGCATGACCCTGGCTCCCAGTCAGCAAGTCAGCCCCTTTTCCTGCTGCTCCACTGGCTGTGAGGGACTGGGAGGATGCTACTGGGACTGTGGCAGATTTTTGGTCTTTAGCCTCAGTGGTCTTGTGGAACCATCCGTCTTCCTAAGACGTGATCACTTCACTCTTCTGTTTCCTCAGCACCCTTCCTGTCTCCTCTGAGGTCCACCCTTGCTTTCCACTTCATGCAGAAATGACCACATTGTGGTCAACATTCCTGTTCCTCCCCGCCAGGCTCCCTCCAGTCCACAGCCAGTCCCTCTTTTTTGTCATCTAAGAGGATAAGGGTCCTCTATCTTTAGCCTCCACTTTCTCCATCTTCAGTTTTCCTCTGGTTATAAATTTGCACATGGGTATATCAGTTAAAAAAAAAAAAAGGTAAAACAAGACTCCCAAACCTACATGGCACACCCCATGAAAGAGTCCCCAGCCCTTTCTTTCTTTCTTTTTTTTTTTTTTTGCGGTGCTGGGGATTGAACCCAGGGACTTGTGCTTGCGAGGCAGGCACTCTACCAACTGAGCTATATCCCCAGCCCCCCAGCCCTTTGATACATTCTTCCCATCCCAGTGTTTTGCTGAGATCATCTTTGCTTATTTAAATGCCTTCCTGTTCCCCACAGCCACCTGCTGTCTCCTCTCACTTGACTGACCCACCTCTCACACAGGACACTGGTGGTGCTGTGCCCCAGCCCTAAACTTCTGCATCTCACTGCACTTTCCAACAGTGTGGTGTCTGCTCTTCTCACAGTGTCCTGCTCCCTTCATTTCTGGGTGTTTCACGCTCCTGCTTCTCCTTCAGTATATCTTTATGAAAGTGATGCATGTACATATTTAGAGAAAAATCAAACAAGATGCAAAAACGAATAATGCAGAATAGAACAGAGTCTTCTATTCTTTTTTTTTTTTGGAACCAGGGATTGAACTCAGGGACACTTGGCCACTGAGCCACATCCCCAGCCCTATTTTGTATTTTATTTAGAGACAGGGTCTCACTGAGTTGCTTAGGGCCTCGCTAAGTTGCTGAGGCTGGCTTTGAACTCGCGATCCTCCTGACTCAGCCTCCCAAGTGCTGGGATTACAGGCGTGCACCACCACGCCCGGCTTGAGTCTTCTATTCTTTATCCACCCTTCTGTCCTGTTTCTCAAGAAGCACCTAGGTTTTATTCTTTTCACCTTTCACTGTTTTTCCAGTAACTTATTCAGGGAAATGACAAGGTCAGATTCTCAAACCTAATGGACAAGATATAGCTCGGTTGGTAGAGTGCTTGCCTCCTGGGTTCAATCCCCAGCACCTAAAAAAAACAACAAACAAACAAACAAACAAACAAAAAGAATGGGAAGTCTGGCTGCAGTCTGGGGGATGGATTACTTGGGGGAGGTCAGGCTGGGGGGCCTGGGGAATCGCATTCTGAATCAGGCCAGAGGGAGTGAGGGGAAGGAGTGAAGCCAAGGTTAGGGAACAGAGGTTCCAAATTGGAGGTGAGGGTGGGGCATACACCTGCCGAGCCCAGAACCTGGCTATATGAACATACAATCTCCTGAGGGGGAGCTGCAATCTAGAATGGTTTGGGAGAGTCTGGAGCTCTGCCTGGACATGGGGTGTCTGGGGCCTTCTGGGAGGTGGATCAGTACTTGGGCGTCCAGGCTGGAGGGTTGCATCTAGAGCCCTGGGCAGGCTGAGAGGATGGAACTGTTCAGGGAGACCAGTGAAGCTTCAGCCACACACAGGGACCTGTAGCTAGGGTTTGCGTAGTCTCTGCATTTTCAAAACACTTAAGTTAGGGGCTGGGGATGTAGCTCAGTTGGTAGAGTGCTTGCCTTGCAAGCACAAGGCCTTGAGTTCAATCCCCAGCACCACCAAAAAACAAACAAACAGAAAAAAAAACCACTTAAGTTAGTAATTAATTTCAGAATAGAAGAATTTCATGCACAGATCTAGATGTCTAGCTTTTCTTGAAAAATCAGGGTCTCTGGCCTTGCCTCTGGGCCTGCCTTCTCACCTCAGAGCCATCTGTAGAACTGAGGTGTGGGTGCAACCTCTGGCAGCTGGATCACTTATCTGGGTCCCCACAAGGCCATCTGTACATTCCTGACCCATTTTAGTTGTGGTGCTGGGGATTGAACTCAGGATCCTGTGCATGGTAGGTAGGTACTCTACCACTGAGCTACACCCACAACCCTTTTATTTCTTATTTTGTGACAAGGTCTCCTTAAGTTGTTGAGTCTGGCCCTGAACTTATGATCCTCCTGCCTCAGCCTCCTGAGTAGCTGGGAGCAAACCACCCTCCCCAGCTCCTGTGTGGTTTTGAGGGCATCTGAATTGGTCCTCCCAACCCCTCAGAGGTCAGGACTGAGCAGGGGAGTAACCAGGAGAGCTGGGAAGGGAGAAGATCCAGAAAGCCAGGTGTAGGTTATGTCCTAGACACCAAAAAGGAGATCAGATGGGAAAGTGCATAGACACAAGCAGTTGGGAGGTAACTGAGTCCACCATTTGTCTTTCTTAACTGAGGGGAGGGGGAACGGAGTGACTGCTGAAGAAGTCAGGTTTTTTGTTTGCTTGTTTAAGGTGTGAGAGACTTGGCAACAGTTGTGCGGATTGAGCATCCCTAACCAGAAAATCTGAAAGGCTCTAAAATCCACAACTTTTTTGAGCATGAAGTTGACACTCAGAAAGTTTCAGAATTAGGGTGGGGCGCAGTGGCACACACCTGTAATCCTAGTGGCTCAGGAGGCTGTGGCAAGAGGATTGTGAGTTCAAAGCCAGCCTCAGCAAAAGCAAGGTGCTAAGCAACTCAGTGAGACCCTGTCTCTAAACAAAGTATAAAATAGGGCTGGGGATGTGGCTCAGTGGTCGAGTGTCCCTGAGTTCAATCCCTGGTACCCTACCACAAAAAAAAAAGTTTCAGAATTTGGCATTTTGGATTTCAGATTTTCAGATGAGGGAAGCTTAAAGTCTGTGCAGATATTCCAAAATCTGAAAACTCCAGAAATCTGCAACACTTTGCATCTCAAGCATTTCAGATAAGGGGTGCTTAGCCTCTAAAAGGCAGAGAAAGCAAGAGGGAAGGGGACAGCAGTGTTTCCTGGAGAAGATTTAGGTCGGGAGTATAGGTGGAGCCGACTTCATGCCCTGGGGGGCACAGGGATGCTGAGTAACTCTGTGAGGGAGACTTGCAGAGTCAGGGGCTGGTCAGAGAGTGCCCCAGGGCTGGAGCCTAGCTCCAGGCTTCATCCTAGCATTCCTGGTCACTTCTCTTTTCCACCCACTACCAGACCCACTGGGCACCCCTGCTCCCCCACCCCCAATGAGGCGTGGTTCCCACTTCCATTCAGTAATCCCAGATACCTGCTCAGCGACTTCCTTCAAGTCTTTTTTTTTTCTATGAATTGTAACTTTATTTTATATTCAAATTTATTCATAGTGATTAGAACATAAAATGTTTAATCATGTACCATTGATACATACATGTAAATCTCAGCAAAATAATTTTTAAAACATTTTTCCAAGACATACATTGATACACTTCTGAATGACTTTCTAATCCAAAGTCATTGGTGATAGTGTTTTTCTCACAGTATTTTCCTGTTTCCTCCAAGACTTTGCTCAAATACCAGGGCCTTTCCTGACCACTCGGTTTAAAATCACACAGTCAGACATATTCTCCTGTGTGTGTGTGTGTGTGTGTGTGTGTGTGTGTGTGTGGTGCTGGGATTGAACCCAGGACCTCACGCATGCCGGGCAGACACTCTACCACTGAGCTGCGCTCCGGCCCCTAGACATACTCCTAGCCCGGCTTCTCCATGGAGCTTGTTTCCACCTGACATGTTATTTAACTGCTGTTGTCTGTCTCCTCCACTGGAATGCAGGCTCCTTGGGGGAGGGGACTTCAGTCCATGGCAGAATTTTTCTAGCGCCTGTGGTCTGTGTGGCAGGCCGTTCATGTCTGTGTGCTGACTGAACAGGAGAATATGTGGACCTGTGGACCAGATGAGGACAGGGAGCCTGGGGAGGGTCGGTGACTGCCTTGGGTGTACCTCTGTGGTCTTCATTCTTTGTGTCTGGGTCACAAAATACATGTTTTTATTCTGAAGAGTAGGGTTTGGTTCACAGAGAGCAGAAGGATTTTCCCTTAGTCTAAGAGTGAGGGGCTTAGGATGACGTTGCTAGGTGTCAGTGTATCATAATAACCGTGTGGTTGGCTTCAGTTGGTTTTGACTCTGTATCAGGTGCCCTCGTATCTCAGACGATAGTAACAGACTCTAAGTAGTGGGCTTCCTTTATGGTCCCCCTGTGTTATTAGTGACTGAGTTATGTTGGCCTGGAGAAGTTAACCTGCCCAAGGCCAGGCAGATGGGAGGCATCAGGACTGGGAGCTGGATGCCTGTCCACCTGGCTCCACAGTCCATGGTGCCAACCACTGCTCTGTCCTGCCTCTTCTCCCCTAGGCATCTGCATCAAGTGTGGGCTTGGCATCTATGGAGCAAGGCAGGCGTGCCAGGCGATGGGGAGCTTGTACCACACCGACTGCTTCATCTGTGACTCCTGCGGTAGGTAACCCCTTCCCCGTCCCTCTTGAACCCCCAGGCACCCATTTTCTAGGCAGATGGATCACCCAGCTCTGGCCCAGGCTGGGGTGTGGAGTAGGCGGTTCACAGTCTTACCGTACAGAAAGGTTGGACTCCATTCCCTTTGGCCCGGCCTGTTTGAGAGGCGCAGGCCACCTGGGAGATCTGCTAGGGCCAGGACGGGGAGCCGTGGAGCCCCGGAGCCCCTGAGGAGTCGTTTGCTGATGTAGGGAAAGGCTGTCTCTGGTCCTCTGCTTTGGAGTCTCCATCCTGTGCAGGGTACTGATGCCTGCCAGGAAGTGGGTGTGGAGCCAGTGACAGTCTTTTGCCCATCTGGACATAGAGCTGATATTCTTTTTCCTGCCCTTTATCTTTTTTTTTTTTTAATATTTTTTTAGCTGTCAGTGGACTTCATTTTATTTTTTTATATGTGGTGCTGAGAATGGAACCCAGTGCCTCACACATGCCAGGCAAGCGCTCTACCACTGAGCCACAAGCCCAGCCCCACTGCCTTTTGTGTTTTGTCCCTATTTTAGACAAAGTGTAAACTCTAAGTTTTATAATTTAACTTAGACAAAATTATAAAGCTAAAAAAGTAACTATAGCCCAGCTACCCTAATAAATCTGTACTCTTGATTTTCCCACTGTTCTTCCAGCCTTGCCCTGAAGCAGACATCTTTTATTTGCTTGTGCTAAATATTTTGACATTTTATTACAGAATAATGTATGCAAAGTGTTACATTAAACAGTTCTGAGAAGCCTTTTTTTTTCTTTTCCTCAGTGCTAAGGATTGAACCCAGGGGCACGTCACCATTGTGCCACCATCCCCAGTCGTGGGGTTTTTTGTTTTTTTTTTTACTTTTAAATTTTGAGACAGGGTCTCACTGAGATGCTGAATGTCTCACTAAGATGCTGAGACAAGCCTTGAACTTGTGATCTTCCTGTCTGTTTCCTGAGGTTTTGGGTTTTATGGGCATGTACCATGGTGCCTGGCCTGAGAAGTTTTTTTTTTTTTTTTTTTTTTATTACCAGGGATTAAACCCAGAAGCACTTAACCACTGAACCACATCCCCAGCCCTTTTGGATATTTTTTTTTTCTTTTTTTTTTTGTGGTGCTGGGGATTGAACCCAGGGCCTCATGCTTGCGAGGCAGGCACTCTACCAACTGAGCTATATCTCCAGCCCCTGGATATTTTTAATTTAGAGACAGGGTCAGCTGGCTTTGAACTCACGAGCCACTGAGAGTACAGGCATGCACCACCATACCTGGTTTGAGAAGTATTTTTGCACGAGCAAAACTCCCCAGATGCAGCCTCTTAGTGTTACTTAGCAGTTTCTTCTATCAGACACCTCTGTACCTCTAATTAGCATAAACTACTGCTTCTGGACATGTAAGTCTTAGATATGATCTACTTATTTGAACTGTGATAATGAGGAATAGATTCTTTAAAAAAATTTTTTTAGTTGTAGATGGGCACAATACCTTTATTTTATTTATTCATTTTTATATGTGGTGCTGAGAATGGAACCCAGTGCCTCACACATGCTAGGCAAGTACTCTTACCACTAAGCCACATCCCCAGCCCCAGGAATGGATTCTTGTACCACCTGTTCCCCTTTCCCTCCAGTTAAGTCAGTCAACTGAGTTTATATTACTCTGGATGCATAACTATTACTCACTGTAGAGCCAACCATACTGTGACTGGTTACAACCCTCTTTCCTCTAGTCTTACTTTTCCTGGAGGTTTTCTTTTTAAAACATGTTTTTTTGTTTGTTTGTTTGTTTGTTTTCCTAATTGGGCGCTATCAGTCATGTCTGTAATCCCAGCAATTTAGGAGGCAGGAGAATCGCAGGTTCAGGCCAGGCTCACCAACTTAGTGAGACCCTGTCTCCAAATACAAATAAATAAATAAATAAGGGCTGGGGGTATAGCTCAGTAGTAGAGCAACCCTGGGTTCAGTTCTGGTACTGGGAGAAAAGAAAAAGAAAAAGGCCTTTCCTTATAATGCTCTATTTCCTTTCTTTATTATATCTTCAGAGTCCCCCCCCCACCACCAAATGTTCCATTAATCACTTTCTACTGAGTTCCCTTGGGGAGCCCCTCATCAGTCGGAGCTAGCTGCTTCCTAAGTCTGCGTGGAGCACTCATTCTGTACCTTCCTGTACATACTCTCTGGATTCAATTCACTGTTTTTTGGATGCTTTCAGCTGCAGATTATGGGGAAGCTGCTGAAGAGGCCTCAGCTCTGAGCCCGGAGATAGGTCTAGCTGCAGGCAGGGTTTGTTCCAGTGGTTCAGGTCCTGTGATTATCTTCACAGGGTTGCCCTTAGTTTTGGGTTCATCCTTAGGGCAACTTCTTTCATAGCAGTGAGATGTTCAGGTAGCAGCTTGAGACTTCTGTTTCATTCCACTGGTGTGGAGGAAAAGTGGGACATCTCTTCTGGGCGCTGTCTTGGAATAGGGAAACTTTTCCAGAAATCACCTAGCAAATCTCTTTGTATCTCATTGGCCAGATCATCTCACACATCCATACCTGAACCAATCCCTGTGGCTGGTGGGCATGCTGTGATTTGATTGACAGACTTGCCTGAGTCTCTGAACCATACTGTATATGGGAAAAGGAATCCAGGCTTTTGCTGGATGTGAAGCCAGTTCAGTGTCTATGATAAAGAAGCAGCCAGTAGTGTGGCTAAGGATGTCCTTTTTTTTTTTTTTTTCTGGTAGGAGGGATTGAACCCAAGGGTACTCAAACCCTGGAGCCACATCCCCAGCCCTTTTGTATTTTATTTGGAGGCAGGGTCTCATTAAGTTGCTTCAGGCCTTACTAAATTGCTGAGGCTGGCCTTGAACTTGAGATTGTCCTATTTCAGCCTCCCCAGTCACTGGGATTATGGTCATGCCTAGCTAGAAAAATGTACCTTTATTTATTTATTTACTTATTTTGGTACTGGGTATTGAACCCAGGGGTACTCCACCACTGAGCCACATTCCCAGCCCTATTTTGTATTTTATTTAGAGACAGGGTCTCGCTGAGTTGCTCAGGGCCTCGCCAAGTTGCTGAGGTTGGCTTTGAACTTGTGATCCTCCTGCCTCAGCCTCCCAAGTGCTGGGATTACAGGCGTGCGCCACCGCACCCGGCTGAAAAATGTACCTTTAAATCGAGAAAACACAATGATTTTTATAATCAAGTCTTCTATTTAGCTTTTTCCTTGTCATCCTAGTCATTGAAGTGGACCAAGATAAACATGCCGTAATCTTGTGTAGGTATATTCAATAGTGTAGAGATGTCAGTTTTTTCTAAATTGATCTATACATGCACTGGAGTTCCACTTAAGCAGATTTTCATGACTTTGACAAGGTAATTCTAAAATATAAGTGGATAAGCAAAAGACTAAGAATTGTCAAGAAGATCTCTTAAGAAAAAGAGCAAGTTCAGGGACCTTCTACTACTAGGTATCAATACAGATTGTAGAGTTACATTAATTACTGTGTTAGTCATCTTCTCAGCCCCTTGGCTGAAATATCTGAGAGGAACAACTTAGAGGAAGAAAAGTTTGTTTTGGGCTCACAGTTTCAGAGGTTGGGTCCATGGTCCACTGACTCCTTTGCTCTGGACCTGAGGTGAAGCAGAACCTCATGGTGGGAGGGTTCCCAGCTGCCATGAGGGTGGCTGCTGAGGAAAACTTCTCAGCTCTTGGCAGCCGAGAAGCAGAGAGAGTGAGCAAGCAAGGAGACAGGGACAGATATAGTCCAAGGGCATGCCCCTGGTGACCCACCTCTTACAGCCACTTTCTACCTGCCCATAGTTGCTACCCAGTAATACTTTCAAATTATTAATCCACCAAGTGGATTAATCCACTGATGAGGTTGCAGCTCTCAGAATGTAATCATTTCACTTCTAAACAATGACACACAAAAGCTCACATAACATGTGAGCTTTTCAGGGGACATGAGATCCAAACCATAACAATTCCTTTCATGTGGTATTGGTGCAAGGACAGATAGACCAGCGGGACAAAATGGAGAGTCCAGCACAGACTCAGATCCACATGGAGACTTGAAAGATATAGAGGTGGCATTGTAGATGGTTCTGGAAACATTGGTCATCCAGATAAGAAAATTAAATCAAATCCAGGTGCAGGAAAGATTTGATGGGTAAAACAAATCTTGACACGTATAGGACTACGATAGAAGCATACGTCTGTTTACCAGACTTCTGGTAAGAAAGTTTGCTTTTTGTTTTTCCTCAGTCACACTGAATGTAAAGGCAGAGACTGATAATTTTGGCTGCTTTAGAACTAAAATTAGTGTGGTGGCGTATGCCTGTAATCCCAGCCACCTGGGAGGATGAGGCAGGAAGATCACAGATTCCAGGCCTCGGCAACTTAGCAAGACACTGTCTCAAAAAATAAAAAGGGCCAGGAATGTGGCTGAGTGGTAAAGTGTCTCTGGGTTCAATTCTTAGTGTAAACAAATGAATGACTGGCGTGCAGGCTGGAGATATAGTCCAGTAGTAAGAGTGTCCCCTGGTATCAATTTCCAGTATTGCAAAAAAAAAGAAGACCTTTTTTCCCCTACTACTTTTTAGTTGTTGATGGACCATTATTTTATTTATTTATTCTTATGGGGTGCTGAGACTCGCACCCAGTGCCTCACACCTGCTAGGTGAGTGCTCCACCACTGAGCCACAACCCCCACCAAGAATTTGTCTTTTAAATGATACCTTGAGGAAAAGGGCAGGCAGCAACAGCCAAAGCAATATACTGCCACACATGCCCCTTCCAGGTGGCACTGCCTGGCGTGTTTAAAGTGCAGGAAGTGTAGTGTTTTTATAGTTTGATGTATTTAGGTGTGTTTCCCTTTATTTGTCCTGCTTGGGACTCAATGTGATTCCTGAATATTCAAGTCTTTTATTGAGTTGGGGAAAATCTCAGCTATTTTACTTTCCAAAGTTGCTTCTCTCTTCTGTTATTTCCTTTTAGGATCCAAATGAGAAATATGAGGCTTTCTCATTCTATTTTATGTGTTTTTCTTTTTCTTCCTTTTTTTTTTCAATATTTTTTTAGAGGAGGTATTGCTGTGTCACGCAGGCTAGCCTTGAGCTTGTGGTCCTCCTGCCTCCCAGGTGACAGGGATTACAGGCATGTAGTGCGGCTGTATCTGGCTGTGTCTGTCTCTTAACCTCACCTTCGTGTTATGCATCTCTATCTCCTTCATTGTATTTTTACTCTCTTTCTTTCCTTTTGGTGCTGGGGATGGAACCCTGGGCCTCTCCCATCTATCTAGGCAAGTGCTCTGGCACTGAGGTGCACCCTTGACCCTCCCTGTTGTATTCTGTTTGATTTCTTCAGCTCTATCTTCTAAAATCTGAAATCTCGGTCACTGATTTTTCTCTTCAACTGTGTTCAATATTCTGTTTAACTCTTTGGTTTTCTACTTCAGTGAGTGGATTGTTGTATTTCTAGATGTTCTCTTTTGTTTTTGTTTTTCAAATCTGCCTCAAAAAAATTTTTTTTGGGGGGTATGGGTGCCAGGGATTGAACTCAGAGGCACTCAACTACTGAGCCACCTCCCCAGCCCTATTCTGTATTTTATTTAGAGACAGGGTCTCACTTGAGTTGCTTAGTGCCTTGCTTTTGCTGAGGCTGGCTCTGAACTCGGGATCCTCCTGCCTCAGCCTCCTGAGCTGCTAGGAGTACAGGTGTGCACCACTGTGCCCAACTCTAAGAACTTTTTTCTTTTGAAATTTCTTTTTGTAGGAAACAACTTTTCCCGGCCTGCCTCAGCATTTTTGATAGTCTCTTTCTTTTGTGTTTGTCAGTATTTAAAGTGAAAAATACATTGATCCTAAGTATATTTCAGCTCGATACATTTTTACATATTTCTGTATGTGCCTTTGTTGTTACCACCCAGATCTCATAGAACATTTCCACTACCCCAGAATACTCCCTTATGCCCCTCCCCTGTCAACTGTTAATTAATTAATTGATTGATTTTTGTGGTGCTGGGGATCAGACCCATGGCCTTGTGTGTGCCAGGCAGGCGCTCTACCCCTGAGACACCTCCACCTCATTTGCTTACTTTTAATTGAGAACAATTTACATACAGTGTAAGAAACAAATCTTAGGTATATAGAGGGCAAGTGCTGCACCACAGAGTCACACCGCCAGCCCTTAGGAATATAGTAAAAAGGTTTTGGATGAATGTGTACGTTCACACCCCTAACAAAGATATAAGAAATTTTAAACCCTCTCGGAATGTCCATCTTGCCATTTTTCAGTTGATTCTCAGGGATTGAATTCTAGGGCACTCTACTACTGAACCACATCCCCAGCCCTTTTTATATTTTATTTAGAGACAAGGTTTTGCTAAGTTCCTTAGCTCCTCGCTAAGTTGCTCAGGATGCCTTTCAACTTTCCATCCTCCTGCCTCAGACTCCCAAGTGCCTGGGACTGTAGGCGTACACCACTATACCTGACCTCAGTCCTCTTTATTTTGAGGCAGGGTCTCTCTAAATTGCTGAGACTGGCCTCAATCTTGCCATCCTCCTGCCTCAGCCTCCCGCATAGATGGGATTACAAGTGGGCATCACCAAGCCCAGCTTAGTATTCTGATTTCTAGCTCTAGAACTTTTCTAGAACTTTACATAAATGCATTTGCATTGCACATCCCATTTTGTGGCTAATTTCTTTTGCTGAGCATGCTTTTTTTCCTAATTCCTTTCATTACATATGTCAGTAACTCATTCCTTTTTATTGTTGAATCAGTAACTCACTCCTTTTTATTGTTGAATCCATTGTATGAATATACCACAGTTTGTTTACCCATGAACTGTTGATAGACACTAGATTGTTCTGTGAACATTCTTGTAGAGTTCACTTTGTGGACATATGTTTTCATTTCTCTTGAGTAAATTCCAAGGAGTGGAATTTCTGGGTCATAGGGTGAGTGTATGTTTAACTTTATAAGAAACCGCCGGACTCTTTTCCAAAGGGTTGTACCATTTCATGCTCCCAGTAGAAATGTAAGAGAGTTGGGCTAGTCTACACATTTCCAACAACTGGCATTTTTGTCTTTTTAACTCTAACCATTTTAATGGGTGGTATCTCACTGTGGTTTTAATTTATATTTCCCTGGTGACTAATGAGGTTAAACATCTTGTTTGCTTAATTAATATATGTTTTGAGAAGCCTGTTCAAGGCTACTGCCCATTTTTTTTAGAATTGGGAATTATTATTATTATTTTGGTACTGGGGGTTGAACCTAGGGGCACTTAACCACGGAGCTACACCCCCAGCCCCTTTTATGTTTCATTTTGAGACAGGGTGTCCCTAAATTGCTTAGGACCTCAGCCTCTTAAGTTCCTGTGATTGCAGTTGTGTGCCACTGCTGTCTTGTAATTATTAAATTATAGGGTTTTACACACACACAGACCCACACACATGTATTCTGAGTACAGATTATTTGTCAGATGCATGTTTTATTTATTTATCTGTCTATTCATCTATTTATTTATTCATTTTTTGGGGTGCCGGGGATTGAATTCAGGGACACTCGGCCACTGAGCCACATCCCCAGCCCTATTTTGTATTTTATTTAGAGACAGGGTCTCACTGAGTTGCTTAGGGCCTCGCTAAGTTGCTGAGGCTGGCTTTGAACTTGCCATCCTTCTGCCTCAGCCTCCCGAGTCCCTGGGATGACAGACGTGCACCACTGTGCCTGGCTTATGCTACCTATTTGCAGACTTATAGCAATCAAGATAGTATAATATTGTGATAGGAGAGACCAAAAAGGTCAACAGAACAGGGCTGGGGTTGTAGCTCAGTGGTAGAGCACTTGCCTAGCATGCATGAGGCACTGGGTTTCATCCTCAGCACCACATAAAAATAAATGAAATAAAGGTATTGTGTCCCTCTACAACTAAAAGAAAAAAAAAGATCAATAGAACAAAATGAAGTTCCAAATACAGACTCACAAATATTTCAACAAATACACAAGGAGGAAAGTAAAGTCTTCAGCAGACGGTGCTAGAATAACTGGATACCCTTATGGAAACACAGCAAAACTCAATTCCTTACCTCACACTATGCTCAAAAATTAATATGGTCTGGGTTACCAACCTAAATATAAAATCTAGCAACCTAAAGCTTCTAGAAGAAAATTATTACAGGAGACTATCTCTGTGACTAAGGGAGGACAAAGACTTTTTAAGTCACAGAAAGTGGGCTGGTGACATAGCTCAGTCATAGAGCATTTGCCTAGCATTTGCCTCAATTTGATCCCCAACATCACAAAGCAAAACAAAACATCAAATGACGTCATTAAAAATATTTTTAAGACTCACACTAGAGGAGCCAGGTGCGGTGGTGCACGCCTGTAATCCAAGCGACTTGGGAGGCTGAGTCAGGAGGATCGCGAGTTCAAAGCCAGCCTCAGCAACTTAGTGAGGCCCTAAGCAACTCAGTGAGACCCTGTCTCTAAATAAAATACAAAATAGGGCTGAGGAGGTGGTTCAGTGGTTGAATGCCCTGAGTTCAACCCCTGGTACCCCCCACCCCCCAAAAAATAAAGGTGACTTCAGATCATGCTAGGTCCTCTAGGAACAAAAGAGTGATTTTACAGAGTACAACTGTAGCATCATGTTATGCTCAGGAGTGGTCATGGCTCAGTGGTCAAGTGCCCCTGAGTTCAATCCCCCAGTATCAAAAAAAAAAAAAAAGGTAGCATAAGTCTTTGTCAAGATTATTTGGGGGCTGGGGTTGTGGCTCAGTGGCAGAGCACTTGCCTGGCATATGTGAGGCACTGGTTTCGATCCTTAGCACCACATAAAAATAAATAAAATAAAGGTATAAAAAATCTATTTTTAAAAAAAGATTATTTGGTCTATTCTGGTTCCCAGGGCTGCTTAGCCACTGAACCACATCCCCAGCCCTTTTCATTTTATTTTTTTAATTTTGCAAGGTTGCTTAGGGCCTCATTAAGGTGCTGAGGCTGGCCACGAACCTGTGATCCTCCTGCCTCAGGCTCCTGAGTCACTGGGATTACAGACTTGTGCCACTCCCCCCAGTAAGAAGCCTAATATTTTGTAACAGGCTGCCAGCAAAGCTGCTTGACTGTTGTCCTGGAGGAACATTTTATCTTTATAATACTAGACATCAGGCAAACCTGCCCTCTGTTCCCAGAGGACTCTGTTTTCTAAGTAGTATGCTGTGCAAATATTCTTGAAAAGAGAATCCAGAATGAGAGCTCCCAGCCCTCTCTGCAGAATCTTCAATGAAAAATTATTGTCTATTGATGGTGTTTCTTTTTGTGTTTATAAAGATATTTTTTTTCCTTTTTCCCCTGTGGTACCCAGGGTCTTGTGTGTGATAAGCAAGCTCTCTACTGCTGAGCTATGCCCCCAGACCTAGTGTAGGTCTTTTTGGATTTCTCTCAGCCAAGTTTGGTTTTACAGTATGTCATAGGCATCTTTCCATAAGTGTATTCTTTAAATATTTTTTAGTTGTAGATGGACACATACCTTTACCTTATTTTATTTTATTTTTTTTGCGGTGCTGGGGATTGAACCCAGGACCTTGTGCTTGCAAGGCAAGCACTCTACCAACTGAGCTATATCCCCAGCCCCCTTTACCTTATTTTTATGTGGTGCTGAGGATCGAACCCAGTACCTCACACGTGCCAGGCAAGCACTCAGTCACTGAGCTACAACCCCAGCCCCCATAAATTTATTCTTTAGTATTCTTTACTTTAATGCTATTATAAATGTAGTTTTAAAAATTATGAGTTCATTTTCCAATCATTCCAATCATTTGTTGCTAGAATATAAAAATACATTTGGACATTTGGTTGTTAAATGCTGACCTTATATCCTACAATTTTGCTGAATTTGCTTATCCTGTTTTATTTTTTTAAAGATTACTTTAGATTTGCTATATAACACAATTATGGCCTCTGTGATTAAAGGCAGTTTTATTTCTCTTTCTATTCTTCATTGCTTTTTGTTTTCCACCAGGGATAGAACCCAGGGGTGCTCTATCACTGAGCCGCATCCCCAACATCCTCAGCCCTTTCTCCTCAAAAATTTTGAAACAAGGTCTTGCTAAGCTGCCAAGGTTGGCCTTGAACTTGTGATCCTCCTGCCTTAGCCTCCCAAGTCGTTTATTGCCTTTCTTTTTTTCCTACTTGTCTTATTACATTGCCTAAAACATTAAGTACAAGGTTAAATCTTAAGGGGAAACAACGTAATATTTCACTGTTACATTGGATGCCTACTGTGCAGTTCTCTTGGTCGCCATTCATCAGGACACTCCCTCTCGTTGCTAGTTAGGAGCTGATACCTTTCCCCTGTGATGGGAAAGTCCCATGGCTGCCAGCAGCTGCAGCTTTTGTTCTGACTAGGATGCCGTTTCATAGTGGGTGAAGGGTTGTATTTCTAGTATTTGTAGATTAAGAAGATTCATTTTGTAGCTGGGCACAGGGGTGCACACCTGTACTCCTAGCCACTTGGGAGGCTGAGGCAGGAGGATTGTCAAGTTCAGTGCCAAGTTCAGGGTCAGCCTGGGCAATCTAGCGAAACCCTGCCCTTGCCTGATATGGGAGAGGCCCTGAATTTAATTCCAGTACTGCAAAAAATAAAAAAAAAGTTTGTTTTCTTTTTTGGTACTAGGGGTTAAACACTGAGCCACAAACCCAGCCCTTTTTAAAAATTTTCCTTAGAGATGGGGTCTCACTCAGTTGCTTAGGGCCTCGATAGGTTGCTGAGACTGGCTTTGAACGTGCAGTCCTCCTGCCTCAGCCTCTGGGATTATAGGCGTGCACCACCACACCCAACTACAGAAATAGTTCTTCTGTTCGCCTTGACAGCTTCTTGCCAGTGTTCTGTTCACAGTGTGTGCTAATTTTTTGAAATGCGTATTATAATAATAATAATAACATGAAGGGGAAATTTAAAAGCACGTCCATAGTGCACCTTCTCATCTGTTGGAGCAGAGTGCTGAGAGTAGGAAGCCGGCTCCATCCTGTCCCGTATTCCAGGGTCCCCCTTCCCACCCCTCCTCCTCACAGGGAGACGGCTTCGAGGGAAGGCGTTCTACAATGTGGGAGAGAAGGTGTACTGCCAGGAGGACTTCCTGGTGAGTCCAGGCTGTGCCCTTGGCTGGGTCATGGTGGGGGCAGGGGCGGGACTCCCTCTGACGTGCATGGAGCCCTGAGGCCAGGAGGCAGTGCCGACGGGGCATGGAGTGCCCCTGTGGTATGACGTCCTGATCCTGTCCCCCTCCCAGTACTCCGGGTTCCAGCAAACAGCTGACAAGTGTAGCGTGTGTGGACACCTCATCATGGAGATGGTGAGACCCTCCCCCAGCTTCCTGGAGCCCCTCTGACACAGGCGGAGTCTCAGGACCCCACCCTCTCACCTGTTCCAGACCTGCCAGGGGCTCAGAGTCAGAGCCTCCCCCAGGGGCACTGCTGAGCCTCCCGCCCACGCTGACCCTTCAGTGCCTCCCACCCCCAGATCCTGCAGGCCCTGGGCAAGTCCTACCACCCCGGCTGCTTCCGGTGCTCCGTGTGCAACGAGTGCCTGGACGGGGTGCCCTTCACCGTGGACGTGGAGAACAACATCTACTGTGTCAGAGACTATCACACGTGAGTCGCTGGTGCCGCGGAGCATCGCCACTCAAGTCTCCCCTGCCTCCCTGGGGTGTTTTTCTGGCCTTCCTCTCTGTGCTTTCCATTCTTGGTCTTTTCTCTTCCGGCCTCTCCTTGTGCACTTAATGGCTGGGGCAGGGCACAGATGACTGCCTTGACCCCCTTTCTTGGGCACTTCAGCCACCAGCCATTCCTGCCTTTGCCTTCATGTACCCCTCTTCCAAGTGGTGGGACTCTCCTAACTGCTCTCACTGCTCCCAGGGCTGGGCCTCTTCCCTGGGGTGGGGACTCGGGTCATTACAGACCCTTTCTCCTTTCTGTCTGGTGCCCTCAGTCCATTACCCTTGCTGTGGCTCCAGGCTCAGGCCTGGGATCTCAGTCCAGTGCTGCTGCCTCTCTTGCGATTGGTGCTGGCCATCTGTCCCTGGGAGTCGGGATGGAGCCAGGTCTTGCAGAGGTCTCAGCTGGGGTGGACCAAACCTGGATATTAAGTGGCAGGGAACTCAGAGGAAGCATAAGCAAGATGGCAGGGAAGAACCTGAAGGCATTGTAGAGGTGGGATAGTGTGGAGGTGCATTGGGAGCCAGATGAAAGGGTAGTACCCAGAAGGCATGGCGGGAGCCACGAAGCATCCACAGGAGGAGGGAAGGCCTGATGCTTGGGCCTTGTCTTGGGGCTGCAGTGGGTGGACCTATCCCTGTGCCCTTGGCCTCTAGTCATGTAACTGGTCACTTCTGGTTTCCTTTGTTCCTCCAGGGTTTTTGCACCAAAATGTGCTTCCTGTGCCCGTCCTATCCTCCCTGCACAGGTAGGAACCATTCACCTGGAGATCCCCCCTGGCCTCTGCCCCGCCTTTCCTGTCCTGTCCTGCCTCAGATCCTAGGCTGAAGTGGGAGGGATGACCCCTGCTCCACATCCCTCAGGGCCACAGGACACATGAGTGCCCAAGCAGGTGTCCCTGGTGTGAATTCCAGGGAAGCGGCCGCCCCACTGCCTCCCCAGCTCCTTTCTCCGTGGATAAAGGCTGCTCCCGGGTCTGTTGCACTCTGCAGGTTGAGGCTAGGTGGGCTGGGGGAGAGGCTGAGGAAGGTCTGGCAGCTGCCACCTTGGGGCGGAGCAGCCCTCTCAGGGCCAGGTTTTCTTGTGAGCTCTCTGTCCCAGGCTGCCACAGTGGTCTTTCCTGATTCCAGAAGTGAAAATAACATGCACACACATGGACACCCATGTGACACCCATGGACACCTGTCCTGCTGTCGGCCACGGCAGTGGGGAGGAGTGCCAAGGCACATGCACTGGTGTGGCCCAGGAAGCTCGGGGTCTGTGCTCGCAGGGAGTGCATGGCCGTGACAGAGCACTTTGTGCAGGCGTGTCAGGTGTGTGCCTTTGCACACGGCCTGTCTCGGGTTCCAGTGTGCTGCTCAGGTGTCCGTCTCTTCCTCCAGGGCTGTGAGACGACCATCCGGGTGGTGTCCATGGACAGAGATTACCACGTGGAGTGCTATCACTGCGAGGTGAGCCTGGGCCCTCGCGGAAGGCGGCGGCGGGGGCGATCCCTCCTCTTCTGCTCTCCTCCTTCACCCAGCTCTTCTTTTACAGCTTCTGCTCCATTCCACCTGTCTTTCTCAGCGAGCCCCTCCTTTCTCTCCTCAAGGCATGTGTTCTCTCAGCCCCTGTTTTCTCATTTAGTCAAATATTTGCTCCTTACAGTATGTGGGGTGCTGGGGTTATAACAGCACAGACTGGAACAGCACGGGACAGCATATACACTCAGCTCTGTTTGCCCAAGGTGATCGATGCTGTTCAGGGGAGAGCACAGAGCACATAGGAGGCCTTGGGAAATCAGGGAAGGCCTTCTGGAGGAGGTGACACCAAGCTAAGATTGGAAGGTGAATAATTAGAGCCAAGAAGGCAGCAAGAAGGTTATTTCTAGATGATGGAAGCAGAATGTGCTTAGGTACAAAGGGAGGACTGTCCTCCACCGACGGAGGACGGTGGAGAAGTCTGCAGGAGCTGGGGACAAAAGGTCATAGGAGCGCCAAAGAATGTGGACTTAGCCTGGGGGCAGTGGAGACAAAAAAAGATGACAAGGACTGGATTTTAGAGAAGACACCCATTTCCATGCAGAGAATGGAAGGAAAAAGGAGGCCCTGAGGAGGCTGGTGGGGTCAGGGTTGTGGTCCTGGGTTCAGGGAAGTGGACAGAATTGAGTGGTAGTAAGGCAGGGAAGGGGACTAGATTTGGGAGGTGCTGGATGCAGGAGTTCGAGGGGTGGGAAGTGTCCATCAGGACTTGAGCAGAGAATGAGTGTGATGGTCAGCTTTCTGTTACTAAAACAAATACCGGAGATAATCAGCTTTATAAAGAGAAAAGGTTTATTTTTGGCTCACAGTTTTAGAGGTTTCAGTACATGATTGATTGGCTCTGTCATTTGGAGCCTGTGGTGGCACATCATTTGTGGTGAATCAAAAGAGAATGAGGTAGAAGCAGTGGGTACCAGTCAGGGGGGTGTCCCACAAGTTCTCTTGAAGGCATGCCCTCAACCCAGGGGCACTCCACCACTGAGCTACATCCCCAGCCCTTTTTAATTTTTCAAGACAGGGTCTTGCTAAGTTGTCCAGGCTGGCTTTAGGCTTGTGCTTCTCTTGCCTCAGCCTCCTGAGTGGCTGGGGTTGCAGGCATGCACCACCGCACATGGCCTAAAACCTGTTAAAGGTCCCACTGCCCTCTAGTGGCACTGTGGGCTGGGGATCAGAGGCCACATCTAGGCTACAGCGTTGAGGGCGGGAGAAGAGCATACGACTCTCGTTTCTGGTAGCTGGAGACTCTAAAGGTCTGGTAGACTGTTAGATGTACTGGAGTTCAGACTCTGCCAACAGAGGTAGGAATTTGGGAGTGACCAGCATGTGGCTCTCTCTGATACTCTACCCTGTGAATTTTAGCTGTGGCCTCCCCATGTTCTAAAGTCAAGAAGACCGTGGGCCTTTTGTGCAGCCTGGAGTCGGGGCAGTGGTGGGGTTATCTCCCTGCCTGCTTTCTCTCAGGGATCACTGACTGCTGTCCTGGGTCTGAGAGTCACTGTTCATACACACAGCCGGTTTTGTTTACAGTCAAAGGTGGGAGGGGAAATCCAATTCTTGTCACTGTCACACTGGGAAGAGGGAGGCTTGTCACAGGTATGCACATGGCAGTGGAAGCTAGAGGAACAGATGAGGCCTTCCAGGGAGGGTTGTAGAGGAAGGAGAAAACCCCTGGAGCACTTGTGTTTAAGGGACCACAAAGGGAGGACACAGGGGTGGGAGGGAAACCAAGAAGAGTGCATTGGTTGCAGAGTCCTGGGGAGAGATGGAATCTGGTAGGAAGCAGTGTGGTGCTTTGGTGGGACAGATGGCCCAGTGGGAGCACAAATTGTGCAGGGGACCCAGAAAGGAGCATGAGGAGAGCTGTGACCTGCAGAGGGGTTACTGCTTCCCCTCTAGCATTAATGGCCTCAGTGTCCCTTTGCCTGCTTAGCCATCCCAGGGGCCATAGTATCCCCATGGGGTCACTGACCACAGTCCCTGTTCTGTGGCTGAAGCTGAGTCAGGGAGTTGGCCAGGCTGCAGGGCTGTGAGGGCTGCACTGTTGCCCCTGCCCCCAGCCCCAGGCTCTGGATGGAGCTCGGGAGTCCAGCCTCCCTGACTCCTCCCCTCTCTGGTGGGCAGGGGGAAGCAGCAGAACCCAGGTGAGGGGCCTGAGGAAGGATAGGGAGAAGTCCTGGGACATGAACGATTTGGGACCTGAGACTGTGACTTCGTGGCCCCAGGGGCTTTGGGTCACATTTCTCTCTGCCCCATCTCTGGGGCTCTAACCCCAGGTCTCTATATAGGCAAATATTGTACCACTGTGCCGTGTCCCCAGGCCCTCTGAGGTCGCACCTAAGGCCACTTGGGTCAGGGTTCTGCTCCCTTGGTGTGGAATGGAGCACTTCCCACACACCGCCACCCGCTCCTCCACTGGCCTTCTTCACCTTGGCCCCAGGACAACCATGTTTGGTTTTCCTCACTTCTGTTTTCTCCTCCAGACTCTTTTGCTGCTTCCTGTGCTAAGGCTCAGCTCTGTCCTCTTTCCTAGTTACCTGAACTCCTGAGAGAGGAAACCTGTTTTGTTTTGTTTTTTATTTTTTTTTAATTAATTTTTTATTTTTTTTGGAACCAGGGATTGAACTCAGGGTCACTCGGCCACTGAGCCACATCCCCAGCCCTATTTTGTGTTGTATTTAGAGACAGGGTCTCACTGAGTTGCTTAGGGCCTCACTAAGTTGCTGAGGCTGGCTTTGAACTCGTGATCCTCCTGACTCAGCCTCCCGAGTCGCTTGGATTACAGGCGTGCGCCACCACGCCCGGCCTTGTTTTGTTTTTTAAACCATCAC
>JAJEJO010004754.1:235868-256691 GCA_020662805.1 Glaucomys volans
CACTGAATTGCTTAGGGCCTCACTAAGTTGCTGAGGCTGGCTTTGAACTCGTGATCCTCCTGACTCAGCCTCCCAAGTCGCTTGGATTACAGGTGTGCGCCACCACGCCCGGCCTTGTTTTGTTTTTTAAACCATCACATGATGCCCACACTTACACCCAGCCCTCCCTTCCAGACTCAGACCCATGTACCTACTTACTCTCGGTGTCCAAGGCACCTCGGTCAGCACAGGGCGCCTGTCCTGCCCCTGGCAGAGTGCCAGCCAGCCCCCAGCCCGTCGTCCTGAGCCTGCAGATCTGTCCCCACTCCCTGACCTCCGATTGTCCTAGTTGTGTCCTCACCCACCTTACTCTGGTGTCCCGGGCTGTGTTCTTTTCTAGGACTGCGGGTTGCAGCTGAGCGGGGAGGATGGACGCCGCTGCTATCCCCTGGAGGGCCACCTTCTGTGTCGTCGCTGCCACCTGCGGCGCCTCGGGCATGGCCCACTTCCCTCACCCGCTGTGCATGTCACTGAGCTCTGAGCAGGGGCGGGGTGGGTGTGGGCATGGGTGTCGGAGGGAGGGTCGTGTGGGTGGCCCAGGTCAGTGTCCGGGTGGGCCCTGCTGCCGCTGCCACCGCACTCCATCCCGCACTCCCTGCCCAGCTGCTGGCCTGTCCGCAGGGGCCGGACCCCCGCGTTGAAGCTACTTCTATTTATTCACCGTCTGTGCCTCCTTAAGTCACCTCCCCCCGGGTGCCCTGCCCAGTCACCAGCTTATGGTTCTAGAACTCCTTCCGCCTCTGCAGCCTCCAGGACAGGCTGGCTGGAGAGGTCCGCCTTCCTTGGTTCAGAAGGGGCCTGGGACCGCCTCCAAGCATGCTCCCGGGATAGGGTGTGGTCCGGAAGGCCGGGGTTGCTGGAGGGCACACGGGTTTGTGTTTCATAAATGCCTTGCCCGCTGGTGGGTGAGAAGGGTGACTTGTTTTTGTGGGGAACATTGTGGTATTTAGCCATGGGGGCTTTGAGGGTGTTTTCAGCCACAGTTTCCCCTGCCCTGGCTCCTGGCTTGGGGTTTGCCCCTCCCCATCATCAGCCCCTGGAAAAGACCAACTGGCGCACGACTCCAGCCGCAGGTGTTGGTGAAGAGGGACCGCGAGGGGGCGCCTGCGCGCCCTGCCGGGAAAGCACCTGTATGCGCGCACTGTGTACCAGGCTCCACAACAAATGGATATGATTTGACTTAAATTAAGTTTTTCCTTTGAGGATATTTTCATTTTCTTTAAAAGAATATAGTTTTCTTGTAAGAACTTGGACTGAGCTTGTTATTTCTTAAGAAAATTACAGCAGACCCACAGATGTCCTAGTTGTATATCAAGTAGCTAGATTTTGGGTGGTAACATTGTAGTTTATTTTTGTATAAATTCCTCTAAAGTCTCAGTGTGTGTCTGCATTTCAGACTTTAGTGGGCGGCGGGGGGGTGTTGTTTGTCACTGTCTTAAGAGCTATGACCTCAAAAACTGCAGTTTTGGGGAATGTAGATTAGATTTTTCTTTGAAAGACACATAAGCATTGGGGACCGGCTTTTCCCTGACCGTGGTGTTGGACTTAACTTGTGCAGGGCCTCTGGTCATGATCAGCTATCGTGGGTTTTTATGGACTGTTCTGAATGAATCCGTTCCTGTGAGAGTGCCACCCCTCTTGGCTGCTGTTCGTGCCCCTACACCCCAGCCCACTAGTAGAGGGGAGGTCGCCTTGCTTGTAGAATCATTCATCTGGCAAGAGTGAGGCGCTAGGAATTGCAGCGGGGTGCACTGGAGAGGACAGCCCGGAGAGTGGCAGCCAGTCCCTGAGGCCTGGAGCTGGGAGGCCACCTGGTGGGCGGGAGAAGCAAGCACATGGAAAGTTCGGTGATGGCGAATTAGGTACTGACTGCGGTTAAGTTCTGAGATGGGGGAAGTGCCCTTCCAGAGAAAGGGACTTCATCAAAACCAGAAGAATATTCCAGGGGTGGGAGGCTCGGTTTCTGGTAAGTTTTTAAAAATATGTATATTTTTCGTTGTAGGTGGACATAATACCTTTATTTTATTTTATTTTTACGTGGTGCTGAGGATAGAACCCAGGGCCTCAGGCGCGCTAGGGGAGCGCTCTAACACTGAGCCTTAACCCCAGCTCCAGCTTCTGGTGTTTTGTTCTTTTGGAGCTGGGTTTCTTTGCTTTCTTCTGATTGCCCTTTTTTTGCTTCCTGTTTCAAACCTGCTTTGACCATGGTTTCTCCTTGTTGCAAACTCAGTCCAACTGTCTTCCTCTGTCTGCCATGGAGGTGGCCCCTGCTCTCCAGCCATGGGGGTCACCACTGCTCTCCACACCCCACCTCTTGGTTCCAGGTTCCTCCGACCCAGATGGATGGAGGGAGTCCTCACAGCTTGGAGCCCATGTACTTGGTCAGGGATCAGAACCAAGGCCATGCCTCATTGCAGGGCACACTGCCCTTTCTCTTGGGGCCCCTTATTGCCTTTTGTCGGGACTGGTGACAGCCATGTATCCTGCAGAGCGGTTGCAGGTGCAGTTCCTCTGCTTGGAGCCGCTGTGCCTGGTGCTCTCCTTTCTCATCATATCATTCAGATCCCAGCAACACCCCGCAGCCAGGTTCCAGTTATTACTCTAAAGTGAATACTTAGAATTGGGCCCCTCCAAGTTCATTTAAGAAAAGCAGCATCTCCAGTCCATTTTCAGGAGTAACCTTGACCTGGTGGCTGTTGGGACGAGGGAGTAGTGTGAGAACCAGGAAGATGGCTGGGACCCTCCAGTCCTACCAGCCCCGCTTGTCCCTAGGCTATCTCCCAAGCGACACCTCCAGCTGTGCCTTCATTCACGAGTACTTTCATGTATCTCTGAGCAATTACTCTCTAGAGTAGAGATAGCGGCAGGACGGATAGGTTCTGTCTTGGCCACGTTGTCTCTGCAGTGCCTGGGGTGTGGCTGGTGCTCCGCTTAGCCCCGCCCCTTGATTAGCATGTCCAAGCAGATGGTGCTCTGCTTAGCTCCGCCCCTTTTGATTAGCATGCCTAAGTTTAGTCTGAATTGTCCAGTGCAGGAGATCCACAAAGGCCCAAGAGCAAGGGTGTACGCAGATACACAAAATGTGTGCCCAACTGCCACATTCAATACAGGTACACGGGGCCTCTGTTCAGCACCCATGCCCAGGGGGACAGACCCTTGGGTGCTGGGTCTGCTACTGCGGCTGCGGCTGCTCTTTGTGTGTGCTTGAGAGAGAGAGGGATTGAATATTTGAGACAGAATGAAAGGCTGTGAGGGAGCGATCAGGATGGGGAGAGAGATGATAGGAGATGGAGGCAGAGAGAAATACATTGTATAAGAGATTGAGAGGAAGCCTGGGTGTTGGAGAGAACTGTGTGGAGGGAGACCGAGGGCAAGGGAGATAGAACTCAGGCCTGGAGGCCATCAGAGCCTGGAATCCACCCCTTCCTGAAGGGTGGAGTGCTGCAGAGCCAGGTGATTTGGAAATGTTTGGATGGGTTCTCAGTCTTAGTGACTGTGCTCAGGACTGTCCCACGAATGGAAAAGACCACTTCCTATAAGTGACCAGAGGCTATGGGGTGTGTGTTTGTGTGTGTGACGGCTGGGTCAACAGTGGGCTCTTGGAGCATCGTGGGCCTTGGGCATAAGGTGTCCTCGCAGCCCCAGAGTGGGTGGGGTGGTGCTGCCCTCTGACTACATGACTCTCCCACAACTTCCACATTACCTGCCTGAAGTCACCTCACCCACAAACCTGTCACAGTCCTTGTTAGAACATAGCCAGCTAGCTCCTTTTTCCTCTGTCAGCCCTGCAGACACTGAGGGTAGGGCTGCAGCCAGGGAGGCCTGGCATTCATTTACCCTCTTTGCTCTGGGGACTCATCTCTCAGTGGAGGCAGCCCTGCCAGTGAGGGTTTGCAGATACCCTCAGCTGGGCTCCCTGACTAGCCCACGGCCCAGTGTTGACACATTACTGAAATGCATGAACCTGAGCCAGAGTGTGTCCCTGTGGCCAGACTGGGGCCTTGAGTCTCAGCTTGTCCCTGAACCACACCTTCCCACAGCCCTCCCCAGCTTAGCCTCCTCTGTCCACCCCCAACAACTTTGTCCAGTCTGACCCTGGGAACTGGGGGAGGCTCTGACATGGGAGACAGTTCTTGTGGTGGATGTGAGGGCCCCATGACCAGGTATTGAGCTGGGTCCAGAGTGTTTTCAGCAGTGGAGGACTTGGAGCTGCCTGTGCAAGTGGACTGGGATGGGGGCATGCTGACCCAGGGCATGCAGGGGTCAGGAGCCACCTATGTGGGGAAAAGGTCACAAAGCCCTAAGAGAACATAGCAGAAACCCTGGGGTGGGGATGGGGGAAGTCTCATTGCTAGGGTCTATGGGGAAGGATGGCATTGACCTGTGGTTTGGACAGCTCCAACCTTCCCCGCCCCCACTTCCCTTCCTTTTTCCTTCTCTGTTCTTGTTTACAAAAACATATTTAACTACTTTATTATACTTGGTCTGATTGGAAAAAAGAATAACCCTTGACTTCTGGACCGAGCAACTGGGTGATGTGTGGGAGTGTGACTCTAGCATTCTGGTTTGCTCTGTGGATGACAGGAGTCCGTGGAGTTGGCTGTTGGAGGTTAGGGGAGAAGTCGGGGTCAGCTCAGCACCAGGGAAGGCATCGGTTTATTGAAGTATTTGAAGTTGAGAATGAGATCACATGGATCAAGGGTGAGACCAGAGGCAGTGTGCCATTTGTGCCACAGAGGGCAGAGGGGACAGTGAGTCTGGGTGGCAGGAAGTGAGAGGTAGAGAAGCCCTGGTGAAGAGGACTCCGGAAGGAAGGAGGCAGTCAGTCATGGGACTGCTAAGAGAGGAGGAGCAGGGTGTGAACAATGGCTTTGGAAAGTGGAGATAACTGGCCATCATGAATATGTGACAGCTGCTTCAGCACAGTAATGGGGGAAGTAGATCAGAGGCCCTGAGGTGAGGGGAGAGAAGGGAGAGGAGGAAAAAGGACTATTTTGAGCATGTTGGGGAGAGGTACACCTGCCAATAGGGGATTTGGGGTTGGGAGAATTCTTTTAGGAAGGTGTGTTGGTCAGCCTTCCATTACTGTAAAAAATACTTGAGGTCATCAAACTTTAAGGAGGAAAAGTTAGCTGGGCATGGTGGCATACACCTGTAATTCCAGGGACTCTGGAGACTGAGGCAGCATTGCATGTTTGAGGCCCTAAGCAATTTAGACCATGTCTCAAAATAAAATATAAAAAGGGCTGAAGGATGTGGCTCAGTGGTAAAGAGCCTCTGGTTTCAGGCCCCAGTACCTCCCCTATGCAAAAAAAAAAAAAAAAAAAAAAAGGAATAGTTCATTTTGACTCACGGCATTGGTGGTTTGGGTCTGTGATTGATTGGCCCCACTGCTTTTGGGCCATGGCAAGGCAGCACATCATGGCCATGGTGCAGGGTGAAACTACTTACCTCATGGCCAGGGAGCAAAGAGAAAGGGGAAGGAGTTACTATCCCCAGTGACCTGAAGACATCCCGTGAGGCTTCGCTATTTTTTTTTCTCTTTTTCTTTCAGTTTTTGGGATCAAGCCCAGGGGCTTGTAAATGTTGGGCAAGTGCTGTACCACCAGGCTACATCCCGTTTTTTAATAATGTGTGTGTGTGTGTGTGTGTGTGTGTGTGTATTATTTTTTTTTTTAAATTTGAGACAGGATCTCGCTAAGTTGTCCAGACTGGCCTCAAACTTGTGCTCTTTCTTCTTCAGCCCTCTGGGTGGCTGGAATTGTGGGTGTGTGCCACTGTGCCTGGGACTTACTAAGTTGCTGAGGCTGGTTTTGAACTTGAGATCCTCCTGCCTCAGCCTCCCGAGCAGCTGGGTTTACAGGTGTGCACCACTGCACCTGCTGGTTCCAATGTTTCCTTCTCAAACAAACTCATCGACCTGCAGCAGTCCTGGCGTCCTCCCTGCTGCCCTCACAGGAAGAGAGACTCCTGGGCACATTAAAGCTTTCCCCACTCCAAACTCTCCCTGGACCCAGACCTCATCGTGTTCCTGCCCTGCCCTCAGGAATCAACTTGAAGTCATGGTTTTATCTTTCTTTTCCAATTTTTCTCCTTCCTTCCTCCTCCCTTCTCTCTTCTCCTCCCCCTCTTCCTCTTCCTTCTTCCTCTTTCTCCTCTTCCTCCTCTTTCTTCTGTCAGTGCAGAGGATTGAACCCAGGGCCTCATGCTTGCTAAGCTAAATGATGCAGCCCCTTCCCCCAGCTTTCTAGGTAGGAATATACCACATATTCTAAGGCCAGAAATTTTATATGTACAAGTTAAAGGAAAGGAGAACATATTCCAATGGGTCTACAACCCTGACTGAGAAATAGAATTGAACTAGTGGCCCCAGTGCGCCCTGTTCTCATCACATCCCTCCATCAGGAACAACTGTAATGCTGAGTCTGGTGATCGTTCCTCTGCTTCTCTATGTGGTGTTACCGTCCATGTATGTATCCTTAAACAACTTATGGTTTAGTATTGAGTGTTTGAGGACTTTATATTAACTGAATCATCCTGTGTGTTTTCTTTTATTCCCATTTTTTATTGGTGCTTTATAGTTGTGCATGATGGGATTCATTGCTATGTACTTCGTACATGGGTGCAATATAGCAATACAATTTGACCAGTATTATTCCCCAGTACTTCCCCTTTCCTTCCTCCTCCCTCCCCTGGTCCCTTTCTTCTACTCTGCTGATCTTCCTTCAATTTTTTTTGTTATTTTTAGATATACATGATAGTAGTGTGTATTTTGACATATCATATATCCCTGGAGTACAACTTCCCATTCTTGTGGTTGTACACGATGTGGAGTTACACTGGTAGTGGATTCATATATGAACATAGGAAAGTTATGTCCAATTCATTCTACCCCTTCCTATTCCCACCCCTCCCTTCCCTTCATTCCCCTTTAATCCACTGAACTTCTATTCTTCCCTCCCCATCCCCCTGTTGTGTGTTAGCATCCACATATCAGAGAGAACATTTGACCTTTGTTTTTTGGGGATTGGCTTATTTCACTTAGCATGACAGCCTCCAGATCCCTGTCTTCTTTCAATTTTTATGAAATACCCCACATCTTACTTTTCTTTTTTCCCCTCTAACTTACACATATGAGAGAAAACATATGACCCTTTCCTTTCTGAGTTTGGCTTGTTTCACTTAGTAGCATAATGTTCTCAAATTCCATCCATTTTCCTGCAAATGACATAATTTCCATTCTTGTTTATGCTGTATAAAACTCCATTGTGTATATATCTAATTTATTTATACATTTATCTATTCAAAGACACTTAGGCTGACTCTATAGTTTGGCTATTGTGAATTGTGCTGCTAAAAACAATAGATATGCATGTATTGCTATAGTATACTTTTATTCTTTTTTTTGGGGGGGGTACTGGGGATTGAACCCAGGGTACTCGGCCACTGAGCCACATCCCCAGCCCTATTTTGTATTTTTTATTTAGAGACAGGGTCTCACTGAGTTGCTTAGGGCCTCGCTAAGTTGCTGAGGCTGGCTTTGAACTCACGATCCTCCTGCCTCAGCCTCCCAAGTGCTGGGATTACAGGCGTGCGCCATCGCACCTGGCTGACTTTTATTCTTTAGGATAAATAGAGGAGTAGTATAGCCAGTAATATAGTTAAGAGCCTCCATATTGACTTCCATAGTGGTTGTACTAATTTATAGTCCCAACAACAATGTAAAAGTGTTCCTTTTTATTCACATCATATCTAGCATTTGTCAGTTATTCTTTGTTTTCTTAATGGCTTCCATTCTAACTGGAATGAGGTGAAATCTCAGTGCAATTTTGATTTGCATTTCTCTAATTGCTAATGATGTTGAACATTTTAAAAAATATACTTGTTGGCCATTTGTATTTCTTCTTTTGAGAATTATCTATTTAGTTCATTTGCCCATTTATTTATTTATTTTTAAATTTATTTAAAATTTGATAGACTTGTGTTTTACTTATTTATTTATTTATATGTGGTGCTGAGAATCAAACCCATTGTGTCACACATACTAGGCAAGTGCTCTACCACTGAGCCACAACCCCAGCCCTTGCTCATTTATTAATTGGGTTATTTGTTTGTGTATGTGTGTATGTTAAATTTTTTGAGTTCTTTATATATTCTGAATATTAATCCTGTCAGAAAAGATTTCCTCCCATTCTGTAGGTTCTCTCTTCACATTCTCACTGTTTTCTTTGCTGTGCAGAAGTCTTTTAATTTGCTGCCGTCCCCTTTATTAACTCTTGACGTTTTTTCCCAAGCTTTAGGAGTCCTATTGAGAAAGTAGTTGCCTGGGCCTGTATGTTGGAGTGTTGACCCTACATTTTCTTCTAGAAGTTGCACGTTTCTGGTCTAATTCCTGTTTTCGATCCATTTTGAGTTGGTTTTTGTACAGGGTGAGAGATCAGAATCTAGTCTCATTCTTCTATACATGGATAACCACAATTTGTTTAAAAGGCTATCTTTTCTCAAACTTATGTTTTGGGCTCCTTGTCAAAGATCAGGTGACTGTTTCTGTGTGAGTTTGTCTGTGTGTCTTCTACTCTGGACCATTCGTCCATGTGTCTGTTTTTATGCCAATACCATGCCGTTTTTGATACTAGAGCTCTGTAGGGTAATTTGAACTCTGGATTGTTATGCCTCCAGCTTTGTTTTTTTGCTCAGAATTGCTGTAGATATTCTGAGTCTTTTATTCTTCCAAATGAATAAGGACTGTTTTTTTTTTTCTAGTTCTGTGAAGAATGACGTTGGTGTTTTGATGGGGATTGCTTTGAATCTGTATATTGCTTTTGGTAGTATGGACATTTTAACAATATTAATTCTGCCTGTCCATGAATATGGGAGGGTCTTTCCATCTTCTGAGGTCTTCAATTTCTTTCTTCAATGTTCTCTAGTTTTCATTGCAGAGGTAATTCACCTCTTTGGTTAGATTTATTCCTGGATTGTTTTGTTTTGAGGCTATTGTGAATGGGATTGTTTTCCTCAGCAGATTTATTATTAGTGTATAGGAAAGCTTTTTATTTTTGTATGTTGAATTTGTAACTTGCTACTTGCTGATTTTATTTGTTAGTTCTAGCCATCTCTGGTGGAGTATTTTGGATCTTCTAAGTATAGTATCATATTATCTGCAAACAGTGATAATTGACTTCTTCCTTTCCTATTTTTATCCTTTTATTTTCCTTCTTTTGCTTAATTGTTCTGGTTAGAACTTTTAGTTCTATATTGAATATGAGTGGTGAGAGTGGACATCTTGTCTTGTTCCATAATTTGAAGGAAATTCTTTCAGCTTTTCCCCATTTACTATGAGGCTGGCTTTGGGTTTTTAGTATGTAGCCTTTATGGTGTTGAGGTGGGTTCCTTCTATCCCTCGTTTCTTCAGTGTTTTTATCATGAATCAGTGCTTCATTTTGTTTCAGGCCTTCTCTGTATTTGTTGAGATACCTAAGTGATTTTGTCCTTAATTCCATTTATGTGAGGAATTACATTTATTGATTTGCATATCCTGTGTCTCTGGGATAAAGTCAAATTGGTCATGATGTACAATATTCTTAGTATGTTGTTGAATGCAATTTGCTAATAATTCATTAGGGATTTTTGTATCTAAGTTCATCAGGAATATTGGTCTGTAGTTTTATTTACTGGGTGTGACTTTATCTGGTTTTGGTATAAGTGTGATACTGACTTCATAGAATGGATTTGGAAGTGTTCCATCCCTTTCTAGTTCATGGAATGATTTGAGGAGTATTGGCATTAGTTCTTCCTTAAAGGTCTGGTAAAGTTCAACTGAGAATGCATCTGGTCCTGAGCTTTTCTGTTTTGGAAGGATTTCTTTTACTGCTTCTATCTCATTATTTTTCTTTTTAGGTTTTTTATGTCCTTTTGATTCAAATTTAGCAGGTCATATGTATTTAGAAACAAATTCATTTCTTCTAGGTTTTCCAATTCATTGGAGTATAAGTTTTCGAAATAATCTTGAATGATTCTTCTGTGATGTCTATGATGATTTCTCCTTTTCATTGCTGATTTTATTAACCTGGGTCTTTTCTCATTTTCTTTTGGTTAGTTTGGCTAAGGGCTTATCAATCTTGTATATCTTTTCAAATAACCAACTTTTCATTTCTTTGATCCTTTGTATTTAAAAAAATTCCCATTTCATTGATTTTTGGCTCTGATCTTAGTTATTTCCTTTCATTTACTGGGTTTTGAATTGGTTTTGGACTTCCAGATGCATCATGAGTTTTTTTATTTGGAATAGGTCTGATGTTCTTATGTAGGCACTTGTAGCTATAAACTTTCCCTTAGATCCTCCTTTCCATGATGTCTCCTCCCAGACATTTCAGTTTATTGTATCACTATCTTATTTGATTCTAAGAATTTTTAATTTCTTCTCTGATTTCTTCCATCACCGATTCATCATTCCAAAGTATATGGTTCGAGCTGGGGATATAGCTCAGTTGGTAGAGTGCTTGCCTTACATGCACAAGACCCTGGGTTCAATCCCCAGCACCACAACAAAACAAAACAAAACAAAGTGAATGGTTCAGGGGTTGGAGTTGTAGCTCAGTGGTGGAGCCCTTACCTTGCACACATGAAGCACTGAGTTTGATCCTCAGCACCAAATAAAAATAAATAAAATAAAAGTATAAAAAAAGTATGGTTCAATTTCCATGTGTTTATGTAGGGATTTTTGGTGTTGATTTTTAATTTTACTTCATTCTTTTTTTTTTTTTTGCACTGCTGGATTGAACCCAAGGCCTTGTGCTTATGAGGCAAGCACTCTACCAATTGAACTTTATCTCCAGCCCTCTTTTTTTAAAATATTTTTTAGTTGTAGATGGATACAATACCTTTTATTTTATTTGTTTATTTTTTAATGTGGTGCTGAGGATTGAACCCAGTGCCACATGCTAGGCAAGAGCTCTACCACTGAGCCACAACCCCAGCCCAATTTCACTTCATTCTTATCCAACAAGATGTAGGGAATTATATCTCTTTTTTGTATTTTCTAAGAGTTGCTTTATGGCCTAAAATATGGTTTATTTTGGAGACGATTCTATGAGCTGATGAGAAGGATGTGTATTTGATTGTTGTTGGATGAAATATTCTATGTCTGTAAGTCCATTTGATTTATAATATTTTTCAGGTCCAGAGTCTTTACTGAGCTTATGTCTGTATGACCTATCTATCAATGAGAGAGATGTGTTGAAATAACCCAGTATTATTATACTTGAATCTATCTGGGTCATTGATTTGAGTAGCATCTGCTTAATGTAACTAGGTGCATCAATGTTTGGGGCATAAATATTTATTGTATCTTCTTGTTGCATTGTTCCCCTTACCAGTATTAGTGACCTTCTTTGTGTCTTCTGATTAATTTTGGCCTGAAAGCTGCTTTGTTAGGTATGAGAGTAGCTACTTCTGCTTGTTTTCAGGCTCCATTTGCATGATATATCAATTTCCATTCTCTCACTTTCAATCTGTAGCTGTCTTTGCCTATAAGGTGAGTCTCCCACAAAGAACATATAGTTGGGTCTTGTTTTTAATCCATTCTGCCAGCCTATGTCTTTTTTTGGTGGGGGGGTACTGGGGATTAAACTCAGGGGCACTTGACCACTGAGCCACATCCCCAGCCCTATTTTGTATTTTTTCAGAGACAGGGTCTTACTGAGTTGCTTAGCAACTCCCTTTTATTGAGGCTGGCTTTGAACTTGTGATCCTCCTGAACTGCTAGGATTACAGGTGTGTGCCACCATGCCTGGCTATGTCTTTTTTTTTTTTTTTTTTTTTGTGGTGCTGGGGATTGAACCCAGGACCTTGTGCTTGCGAGGCAGGCACTCTACCAACTGAGCTATGTCGCCAGCCCTGCCTATGTCTTTTAATTGGAGAATTGAGACCATTTACATTCATTGTTACTAAAGAAAGATGTTTATTAATTCCTGCCATTTTGATTTTTTTCTAATGTTTAATGTGGTCCTGTTTCTCACTTCTTAGCTACTCTTCAAATGAAGTTTGTTCATTTGTGGACTCTGAGGTTTATTTTTGATTTCTTCTGAGTGAAGTATTTCTTTAAGTATTTTCTGTAGTGCCATTTAGTAGTCATGAATTCTTTTAGTTTTTGTTTATCTTGGAAGGTTTTTGTTTTTACTTTAATTCTGGAGGATAACTTTGCTGGATATAGGAATCTTGGTCAACAGTTATTTTATTTCAGGATTTGGAATATATCGTTCCAAGCCCTCCTGGATTTTTAGAGATTGTGCTGAGAATAGAACTAATTCAGATTGACTTGTCTCTAAATGTGACCTGATCTTATTCTCTTGAGGATTTTAAAATTCTCTTTGTTATGTATGTTAGGCATTTGATTATAACATGTTTTGGAGAGGTTCTTTTTTTTTGTATATTTGTGATTCTGAATGCATCATGTATCAGGCTGTCCAACTCATTCTTAAGGTTTGGAATCTTTTCTTGTATTATTTATCTGAAGAGGTTATATATTCCATTAGATTGCATCTCAAAACATTTTTTCATTTCAATGATTCTTAAATTTCGTCTCTTAATGTTGTCCCAGAGTTCTTGTATATTCTGGTCCTATTGACTTATTTCATTTAACACTGTTTGAATGTTTGAGATTCTATCTTTAGCATAGTCTACTCCATTAGAGAGAATTTCAACTGAAATTTTATTTGATTTATTGTGTCTTTCATTTACATGATTTCTGTTTGGTTCTTTTTCAATATCTCCATGTCCTTATGAAATTACTCATTTACATCCTGTATTGACTTCTTTAGTTCATTCAGTTGTTATTCTGTGTTCTCTTGGAATTTGTTGATCCTTTTTATAATTATCCTTTTGAATTCTTTTTTTTTTTTTTTTTTTTTTTTTTTTTTGCAGTGCTGGGGATTGAACTCAGGGCCTTGTGCTTGCGAGGCAGGCACTCTACCAACTGAGCTATATCCCCAGCCCTGAATTCTTTATCTGATATTTCATCCACTTCAATATGTCTGGTGTCAGTTATTGGTGAATTATGAACTTTAGGAGTTACCTTGGTTTTTCTCCCCCAGATATCTTATATTCTGTTTTTGGGTTTTACGCATCTTTTGGGATGAATTTTTCTTCCATTCTTATGTATTGGCCTTTTTATGGCATGACATTCTCTTGCCAAAGTGTCCTAGAGTTGTCTAGATTGAGACCCCCCTCACAGGTGTGGTACCCACAGCTTTGGTGGCAATTCTCTCTGTTTTTCCTATAAGAGTGGATGCCCTTGAGTGGACTCAGCCATTCCTACTTGGGGCCTGGTCGTTAGTTTACTTTTTTCCCTTCTTCTATTCTTTGTATTAGAGTATTGCTGAAGTTAGGTGTGGTTAGTTTGCGTGTGGAGTAAGGTGCCCTTTTTGGCTGGCTTTAATTCGGCAGCAGAGTCTCTACCCTGTGAACTTGTAGTGTCCCTGTAGGCTCCCAGCATGTCACAGAATAGGGGGAAACAAACATTAGCCACAAGTGAAGCAAATTATATACATCATTAAAATAAATACATGGTGCCTACAATGACACCTACCACATTAATTATCACAAAAACAGGAATGGGGGGATCAGCAATTGCCAACCCCAAAAACAATAAATATCCGTGAACTAGATCTGACATTAAAGGCAGCAGCAGGGGTCAGCTGTGCCATCCACGACACTGATAACTGCATCAACATGAATGTTGGGGGCAGGAGTTATTTAAACTAAATAGTTCTAAAAGATAATAAAAATACAGATCATTAAGAGAAAAGAAAAAATGTGATGGGAAAGTAGATGAGTTTAGAATGTTCAAAATGTAAACAGAGAGACTGCGGAAGAGATGTAGCAAGTGATGGTTATAAAGGAGGAGAAAAGAGAAAAAAAAAAAGGGGAGAGGGAAAGAGAACAAGAGAACTGGCTGTTAGCAGGAGAAGAAAGGAGAGAGAGAGAGACAAACACAAAACCCAACCAAAATAAAAAACCTAAAACCCTAACCCTCAAAAGACAAGGAGAGGGCTGGGGCTGGGGCTCAGTGGTAGAGCGCTTGCCTCACCCGTATGAGGCACTGGGTTCATTCCTCCGCACCACATAAAAATAAATAAGTGAAATAAAGGTATTGTGTCCATCTACAACTAAAAACATTTTTTTTTAAAAGACAAGGAAAAATAACTGTCATAAAAAATGCTAAAAATGGCCTGGGGATATAGCTCAGTTGGTAGAGTGCCTGCCTCGCAAGCACAAGGCCCTGGGTTCAATCCCCAGCACCGCATTAAAAAAAAAAGATAAAAATCAGGGAAAAAAGAAACACACACACACACACACACACACACACGTATATGTATGTATGTATATATATCCATGAACCAATCAGCATAGCAAGAACACACACACATACACATGTGGAGAGAAAAATTCTTAATGGAAAATGAAAGAATTGCCTTCACTGAGGTGATCAAAACAGTCAATGAGGAATGGATGGTCACTGCCTGTGCCCAACTGTCCTTTTTTGTTTCTTCTTGGGCTATGGAGAGAGAGACACACACAAGTATGTGCGCTGGGGTCGCTGAACCCTTCCTCTTTCTGAGTTTCTCACCCAGTTGCCGGTGGAAGGGGCCTAAGATTGAAGCTGGTTGAAATAGCTCCCGGCTTCCTTTCTCACTGGTGTCAGGCAGGATGGAATGGGACGTTCTGTCAGCTGGAGGTCCACGAGGGGAGCCCTTGTGACTGGGGCTTTCGTCTAAGCCGGCCTTAGGGGCATCGTGGGTGGTGACTGCTCTGGAGAGATAGCTCAACACACCCCTAGGGCCAGGCAGGTGCTGGTCCCTGCTAGGTCTCTGAATCTTGGGAGCCTCCCAGGAATTTTACTTGTGGAGCAGGGGAGCCAACCCTCCCCACCCTCTGCTGCCTCCAAATAGGGCTTTCCCAGCCTCAGTCCCTGCGGGTATTCACACCTGCCTGTCCAATTTCCTGACTCTCTTGGGTTGGTCGTGTGAGCCACCAGTCTCTAGGGGAAAGTGAGTTGCAAGCCCCTTTGCTTTTCTGCGTGAATTCTCCCTGGGCACCGTCTTCTCTGGGTCTCTTTCACTCAAGCTGGGTACACCCTCGGCCAAGGAGTAGCTTGCCGCAGTGTGGTATGACAGGTTTGCTGCGATCTCCCAGGTTCCTGTGGCAGCGAGCTGCAACTTGGCCCCCGCAAGGTGGCTCCAGCCTCCGCTCTTCACATGCCAGCTGAGAGACACAGAGCACTCTTCAAACGCCAGGGCTCCGTGCAGCCTCTGGATCAGCTAAGTTCAGGCTGCTTTTGTGATCTAGTTTTTCCCATTGCATTTTTCTCTCCGTGCGTTCTCCTTGCTCTCTTGAACCAGCACCACTGCCGCCACCACCACCAGTGTGGCTCCCAGGGGCTCTTCCTTGTTCTTTGTTCAATGCACCCGAATTTCCGAGACTCCAAAAGACCCGCTGTGCATAGTGACTTTTAGTGAATTCCCTCTTTCACCCACCTCGCTGAGAAGCAGCCTCCCACTGCTGAATCCTGAGCCGCGGAGCAACTGGAAACGCAGCCTTCCTCGGATCTGCTGTCCGGAATCCCCAGCCTGTGCGTCTTCTTCAGCATTTACTGCTGTTATCTCTACAGTTTGGAGATTCATCATGTTTATGTGTGGCTGTGGTCGTTCATTTTATTGCTAATATTTCCTTGAATATTTCCAGTACTAGTGATTTAAATTTTTTTTTTTTTGGTAAGAGAAAAATAAGAATTTTACTTGTTTATAAGCATATTTTATATTTAAAATCAACTTTATGACTGGATATAAAAGTTAAGAGTTACAGTGTCATGCAGCAATGCTGCTTTAATGAATGGCAATAGGACAAATAAGTGCTTGAACAAGTCTGACATTCTTTTTTTTAAATATATTTTTTAGTTGTTAATGGACCTTTATTTTATTTATTTACCTGCAGTGCTGAGAATCAAACCCAGTGCCTCACGCATGCTAGGCGAGTGCTCTACCACTGAGCCACAACCCCAGCCCCAAGTCTGACATTCTTAACAGACTTCATTATTAAAAGGTGAAAAAAGTGCCCAGAAAAATACTCCAGATGCTGGAACTCGTGCAAGAGATTTTTTTATTTAGGCAGATGAACAAGGTCTGCCCAGAAGAGAAAGGAAAAAAAGGGGGGAGAACATGGCTGGGGAGCTTCTTTTAAACTCTAGAACTTTGCAGGCAAAACAATGATAGGGCCAACTCTTGAAATTGAATTTTGGTGACTAGGGATCAGCCAATGGCTGGTGATGACAGGTTGACAAACGGACCAATGGCGGGCTAGCTACAGGGAAGGGGGTGTGTGGATGGGGGTGGGGGGTGGGGTAGCTGTCATCTCGCCTTCCCCACAGGCCTTCCTGCACCCAGCCGCCAGGGAGGGAGCCCGTGGAGGTTGGGCCTTGCGCTGGTAGGCAGCCTGTGGCTGGGGTGGGACTGCAGGGTAAACCCAGCGCAGGCCTGCTGCCTGCCATGGCGAGCTGACGGGGTGGGGGGGGGGGGTCTCTGACAGCCTTGGTTGCATCTGACAGGCGCGGCTGTTGTCGCCTTTTACATTACAATTACATTGTTTGGAATGCTCTAAATTGATGAAAGCTTTTGAAAAAAATCTTCAATTCCCAACCCCTTAAAAAAGTGTGTTGAAGTCAGATATGGTGGCATACGCCTGTAATCCCAGTGACTTGGGAGGCTGAGGCAGGAGGATCTCAGGTTTGAGGTCAGCCTCAGCAACTTAGAGAGGCCCTAAGTAGCTTAGCAAGACCCAGTCTCAAAATAAAAAGTAAAAAGGGGTGGGGTGTAGCTCAGCGGCTAAGAGCACCTAGGTTCAATCCCAAGTGCAAAAAAAACCCAAAACAACAAAACCAAAAAACAGTAACAAAAACTGTGTTGAAAGGAAAAAAACAGTAATGATCTGGACAGATGTGAAGCAGCATGCTCAGCTCCTCCCACATCCCTCTGCCATCTGCTGATAGAGGATTCTCAGAAAGCAGAACATGCTTAAAACTCATCAGGCAGGATATCTCTGGGTGTACAGAACCAACAGCATTGATCTGCTGCCTCTGCTCACTCTCCACAGACCATTTTTTAATTCCTAAGGTGTCATCATACATCCCACATGCACCTGTGAGATGAGATAGACATTGTGGTTATATCCCACATGAGTCAGGCTTAAAAGTTTTCTAAATACTGTGTGTGGTGCTAGGGATTTCATGATTTCATGCTGAATCAAGTTGATATCAAGAGTAAGCTACTGGGCTCTAAAATGAAATATCATAGGTATTTATTGAAAACCAGTATGAAACACTGGCCCAGAAAGACCAGGCTGGAAATTCACAATTTCCTTGTTGTGTGTGTGTGTGTGTGTGTGTGTGTGTGAGAGAGAGAGAGAGAGAGAGGAAGAGAGAGAGAGAGTTTAAAACAAATGTGTGAGAACCCTTTTTCCTTTCTGTTTCTGCTGACTTTATCATGATAATTCTAGCTGAATTTTTTTAAACAATCAAGAAGTAGGTTTATTGAAAAGAGATAGAGATACAGAGACAGACTTCTCCAAAGAGAAGGGGCCCCGGAGCTGGGAATCCTGTAGCTGATTCCTTATGCAGGATTAGGGATCTATATCTATATCTATATCTATATCTATATCTATATCTATATCTATATCTATATCTATATCTATATCTATCTATATCTATATCTATATATATTCAGCAGTGCATAAAAGAAATAAATTGTTTTTGTTTTGGTACTGGGGATTGAATCTAGGGACACTTTACAACTGAGCCACATCCCAACCTCCCTCCCAACCCTTTTTTTGAGACAGAATCTGGCTAAGTTGCTTAAGGCCTCTCTAAGATGCTGGGGCTGGCCTCAAACTTCAGCCTCCAGAGTTGCTGGGATTATAGGCATGTACCAATGCACCCAATGAGAAATAAATTCTGAAAATAGCAATTTCTTAAGTTTAGGAAGGATTGTGTTCTGGGAAGTACTTCAGAGGGAATGGACAATAATTTTAGGATTATAGCCAAGAAGGACAGGAAGACTTCAGGAAATGTTTCAGCTTGTTTTAGATTTTGAATGTGATGTCTCTATTCTTTTCTTTGCAAGAAATTGAATAACAGCAAATTTCTCTATCCTGAACAGCAGGCAGATTAGTTTTTTCAATTAGCTGTTTCTCATTTCAAGGCATTTGGTTTTTGTTTTTGCGGTGCTGGGGATTGAACCCAGGGCCTTGTGCTTGCGAGGCAGGCACTCTACCAACTGAGCTATGTCCCCAGCCCCAACCAAGCCATTTGGAAGATCCTCTTGTTTCAAAGTACTAGTACTGGGATTCCTTGTAATGGTGGTTTTTTTTTTTGTTTTGTTTTTTGTTTTGGAACCAGGGATTGAACTAGGGGGCATTCGACCACTGAGCCACATCCCCAGCCCTATTTTGTATTTTATTTAGAGACAGGGTCTCACTGAGTTGCTTAGAGCCTCGCTAAGTTGCTGAGGCCGGCTTTGAACTCGAGATCCTCCTGACTCAGCCTCCCAAGTGGCTTGGATTACAGGCGTGCGCCACCACGCCGGGCTTGTAATGGGGGTTTATCTAGAAGATTACGTCGTTCATTCTGAGAGGCTTCTATCTTACCACATCCTGCTGCAGCATCTACCATACACGGCAGCCTTGACTTCTCAGCAATATCACTCCCCCCTCGTCCTCCTAGGTCCCAGAGCTTTTTTGGGACATTACCTTACCCACTTCATCATGTTGAAGCCTACTGTGGAGGCAGAAGTGGCGGTGCACGTCTGTAATCCACTCAGGAGGCCGAGGCAGGAGGATCACAAGTACAAAGCCAGCCTCCGTCGCTTAGTGGGGCCTTAAGCAACTCAGAGACCCTGTCTCGAAATAAAAAAATAAAAAGGGCTGGGATGTGGCTTCGTGTTTAAGCACCCGCGGTTCAATCCCCAGCACCAAAGACCAACACAACAAAAACCAAAACCAAAACCCTCTGTGGGTGTCACCTTCACTGAGTTGACCGCAATGACGTTGATGAAGGTGTTCTTGCCTGAGTACCACAGCCAACAAGCATCAGCTCCATCTCCTCCCTCTAGAAGAGTCAGAGGGACCAGTCCAGTGGGTGGGAGATGAGTGCCATCATGATGACCACCTGGGGGGAGGAGGGACCCGAGGGCAGGGAAATGGCATTGGTGAAGACTCCCCGAGAGTGGGCCCCGCCCCGCCCCCAATGCCTCCTGGGTCCAGCGTGACCCAGGCGGCCTGGCGCACTCGGTGGCAGCTGGAGCCAGCTGATTTAAGCATATTTAAAAAAAAACTTTTTATTTTATTTGTTCTAATTAGTTGTACATGAATGCATTTATACATTTTGATAGATCATACATAAAAAAAGTGTAATGTCTCATTTTTCTGATTGTACATATTGCCTGATCTCATCAGTCACGCAGTCACACATGTACATGAGGTAATAATGTCTGTTTCGCTCTATTATCATTCCTTCTCCCATCCCCCTCCCCCTCCCTTCACTCCCCTCTACCTAATATAAAGTAACTCTATTCTTCCCTATTCCCTGCACCTTATTGTGAATTAGCTTCTGCATATCAGAGAAAACATCCAGCCTTTGGTTTTTTGGGTTTGGCTTATTTCACTTAGCATGATATTCTCTAACTCCGTCCGTTTATAAGCAAAGGCCAGAATTTCATTCTTCTTTAAAGCTGAGTAATATTCCATCTCAAATATATATATACGTATTTATCTCACATTTTCATTATCCAGTCATCTGTTCAAGGGCATCTAGGTTGGTTCCATAGTTTGTGAATTGAGCTGCTGTAAACTTTGATGTGGCTGCGTCACTGTAGTATATTGATTTTAAGTCCTTTGGGTATAAACCAAGGAATGGGATAGCTGGGTCAAGTGGTGGTTCCATTCCAACTTTTCTGAGGAATCTCCATACTGCTTTCCATAATAGTTGCACCAATTTGCACTCCCACCAGCAATGTATGAGTGTACCTTTTTCCCCATATCCTTGCCAACATTTATTGTTGCTTGTATTCTTGATAATTGCCATTCCGATTGGAGTGAAATGAAATCTTAGAGTAATTTTGATTTGCATTTCTCTAATTGCTAGAGAAGTTGAATATTTTTGATTTAAGCATCTTCATGTTAATGGCTGTTTGAGTTGTAGAGTTCTAGTTTATAGTTTTTATAAACTGCATATCCATGCCCTTTTTATTTATTTATTTATTTATTTTTTTGGGCAGTGAGAATTGAACCCAGGGACACTCGGCCACTGAACCACATCCCCAGCCCTATTTTGTATTTTATTTAGAGACAGAGTCTCACTGAGTTGCTTAGGCCTCGCTAAGTTGCTGAGGCTGGCTTTGAACTCTCGATCCTCCTGCCTCAGCCTCCCAAGTGCTGGGATTACAGGCGTGCGCCACGGCGCCCAGTTACTTTTTGTTTTTGTAGCCAGGTGTTACCCACTGTATGCAAAACTTGATCACAAGAGTTCAAAAGGCACAGAAAAACCAATGAGTTTCAATTTCATTACAAGTTTTACAGTCTGGTACTAGTTTTGAAACCTTATTTGCCAATTCCAGCCCAGGGTTATTTTTCTTTTTCTTTTTCTTTTTTTTTTTTTTTTTGGGAACCAGGGACTGAACTCAGGGACACTCGGCCACTGAGCCACATCCCAGCCCTATTTTGTATTTTATTTAGAGACAG
>JAJEJO010004754.1:256791-268817 GCA_020662805.1 Glaucomys volans
AGATCCTCCTGACTCAGCCTCCCAAGTCGCTTGGATTACAGGCGTGCGCCACCATGCCCGGCTCCAGGGTCATTTTTCTTAACAACCGAACTGAAATTTACTACCTGGGAACATCAATGCAACAACTAGGTATAATTTGAAAACTCAAGTCACAAACTTATAAAGTCAATAATCATGGTAAAGGACAAAGTCACAGAGGCCTCAGTTGAGTTTGAAGGAAATGCTGCTATATATGAGGGCAAAGGAGAAATGGGCAGACAGTTCTGCTTAAAAATTTTGGCATAGAAGGAGAAAATGCGAGAGCCTTTATCACAAATGAAGCTGCGAAACCTCAATCCAGGCAGTATCAAATGTTAAACTGGACCCAAGGGAGGACTTGCCCGTGTAGTGCCCAGCTATGCAGCTCATGAAGCATGACATTTTAGGTGTCAAAAATCAACCATAGGCAAGCTCTTTAAAAACTTGGATTTTCTACAGAGAAAATATAAAACAAGGCAGACCTATCCATAGAACTGTTTGGATTTCAGGAGGGTCCCTAAGGCATTAGGGGCTCTTTCAAGGTCACTTGACAACAATGACATTTTCCTAGCTGTTCACACCTTTCCACCACTCAGTTCTCCCGCTTCTGCACACATTGGCACAAAGTCCAAGGTGAGGCCTCATTTTCTGCCCTAGTGTCTTGCAGGCACACCACTTAGTGTTTAGATAATTTTTGGGGGTGGGGAGCGGTACTGGGGTTTGAACATAGGGGCACTCCACCACTGAGCCACATCTCCAGCCCTATTTTGTATTTGATTTAGCGACAGGGTCTCACTGAGTTGCTTAGGGCCTCGCTAAGTTTCTGAGGCTGGCTTTGAACTCGAGATCCTCCTGGGATTACAGGCCTTCACCACTGCACCTGGATGTGTTGAGAGAATTTTTGACATGAAGTCCAGCCTTGGCCTGTGCGTCATGGAGGTGGCTATTTCCTGGGAAACTCCCAAGTCCTTGAACTGAACTGTTGCCCAATACTTCTCACACTCCCTCCAGGTGAGCCTCTGGAATCCTGGCATCAATGTTTCCCTCGCTGAGAAATGCACAACCACATCTGGAAGCCCTGCTGTGCCTCCAGTTCCCTCAGCTAGAGGCCAAAGTGATAGTTCATTGCAAAGACTTGCCGAGACAATAATTAAAACAAAATTTTTTTAAAAGCATCTTTATTTATTTTTATGTGGCGCTGAGGATCAAACCCAGTGCTTTGCACATTCGAGGCAGGTGCTCTAACACCCCCCTGCCCCAGCCTAACAATGATTACAAATTCATTTCTGCAAACATTACTTAATTTAAAATCTGGGACTTTCACAATTGCTCTCCAAACTCTTTTATGAAGAATAGAATATACAGTAATGCTAAAGCATCATGTTTCATTTCTTTATTTCATTTTAGTTTTATTCTATAAGAAGAGAAAGAATTGCATAAATGTATTATGTATCAAGAGTAATTTGTGCATATATAAATATGTAACAAATCCCATCAATATTTGATAACAAATATTTGTTATCAAATACTGATGGGACTTATTGTACAAATATTTGATAACAAATATTAATGGGATTTATAGTACAACTATAATGCACCAATAAAAATGTGAGGAAAAAAGAAGATAGGAAATTAGATGAGTCTTAAAAGTAATTTATAATTAAAAAATAAGGTGTGGTGGCACAGCTGTTTGGAAGTCTAAGGCAGGAGGATCACAAATTTGAGGCCAGCCTCAGCAACTTCGGGAGACCCTGTTTCAAGAAGAAAAATAAATGACCTGGGAGATAGCTTGTTCAATCCCCAATACTGATTAAAAAAATAAAATAAAATAAAAAGTAAAATGCCTCAGAAACCTGCATTTTATTGACATTGCCATCTTCCCACAAAATAATTAATTTAAAATAATTGAATATTATTATTTAATATTTAATTCATCATTCATTTATTCATTATTTGATTATTTAATATTTAATAATTAATTCATAAATTTGCTTTAAATGAATGAGAAGAACCCCCTGCTTGTGTTCCTGGATTTTCATTTGAGAAAAGCACCAGATAGCACTGACTGTCACACGTTTTAAATTAAATAGTGATCAGCTGAAGCTTGCACCTCCACACTCTCCTCTACCTGCTCAGTGTCACATGGCATCTGTTCAAATGTCCTTCTCCTTCTGTTTTGGTGTAACTATCATGAGAACTGAAATTTTCAAGCTGCAAGAAGAATCGTCTAATTATGAATCAGTGAATGGCAGCCCAAGCAAAGCCCTTTTACTACGACTTCATTTTTCTGTTCAATCCACACCACTGTTAGCTTTCTGTTACTGGAATAATTACCTGAGATAATTAACTTATAAAAAAGAAAGGTTTATTTTGGCTCGCAGTGTTAGAGGTTTCTGTCCGTGATTGGTGGGAGCCATTTCTTTGGATACATGGTGCTAAATCATGGCGGGAACTTGCAGAGCAAACCCGCTCACTTCTTGGTTGGAAAGTGAAAGAAAGAAACAGTCTAGGGTCCCACTACCCTCTTCAAGGGCACACCCTCAATGACCTTAAGATTCTCACTAGGTCCCATCTTCTTAAAGGTTCTAGTACCTTCAAATAGAGCCACTCTGGGGACCAAGCTGTTAACACAAGGATGCTTGGGAGACCCTTAAGATCTAAACTGTGTAACCAGCATTTTAGTATTCAGATTTTTTTTTCCCCAAGAGTTCATAAAAAATATTCCTGATAAATGAGGGCTTTTTTTTCTTGTAGTACTGGAGATAAAACCCAGGGCCTTGCACATGCTAGGCAAGTGCTCTACCATTGAGCTACATTCCCAGTCTAAGATAAATGAGTTTCAATCCCCATCTTCTTTCCCTCTTTCCTCCTGGTTAATTTGGAAGTAACAAAATTTGCCACTTTTATTGCTGTTAATAGCTACTTGCAACCAATCATGTAGATGATTCTTCAAATTTTTTTTTAATTAAAAGAATTTTTTTGTGGTGCTTAAGATCAAACTCAGGGCCTTATGCATGCTAGGCAAGCACTCTACCACTGAACCACATCCCCGGACCTCAAAAAAATATGTATATATATTTTGGTGACATATTTCAAGTACCTATTGGAAAAATGGACCTCAGAAATTATAGTGGTCTTACTCTTGATCCACTTAATTGTTATGACTGCTTCGCTGAGATTTTCAGCTTTTCCATTCTCTCTTGGATAAACTTCTCAAAATTGGTAGTACCCAGGATCCTATCTTCTATTGGCTGAGTGCAGTCAAGGGCAAACTTTGGAACCTACTTCTTTTTATTTTCTTTCCCCCTCCAGTGCAGTTTCTCCACAGGTGCCATGGTAAGGGACACACCCAAGGGCAGCCCCAGTGAAGGCAGCCATGTGGGCAGGAAGTTTTAACTTTGGGCTGCCTGAACTCTGGAGAGAGAAACTGGCGATCATGCCTGGACAGTGCAACCCCAAGAAAACCTCTGGACGTGGGACTCAGTGCAGCCTCCTGGCTTTGCTCTGTCAGCAGGGTGAAGTGCCCTGACTCCCCAAGGTGGGAATGTGGACACAGACACGGAAGTTCTGTTCTGTTTCCAGACCTGCTTGTTTCGTTTTAAACAAAACTCTAAGTATAGCCCTTTCTCTGGATGCCCTGGAAGTCCTTATCCACTTTCTTGGTCCTGTCAGTCATTCTGGTGAATAATCAAACATGAAGGGGTTGTGGGAACCCCCAGATTTGTAGCTAGTTAATCAGAAGTGTGGGTGGCCTGGGACTCTTCTTGTGGCTGGCATCTGGAGCGAGGGAAGTCTTGTTGAAGACTGTTCTTTTTTTTTTTTTTGGTACTGGGATTGAACCCAGGGCACTCCACCACTGAGCCACATCCCCAGCCCTATTTTGTATTTTATTTAGAAACAGGGTCTCACTGAGTTGCTTAGGGTCTTGCTAAGTTGCTGAGGCTGGCTTTGAACTCATGATCCTCCTGACTCAGCCTCCCAAGTGCTGGGATTACAGGCGTGCGCCACCGCACCCGGCTTTGAAGACTGTTCTTAAATCTGCTCTGATCTGGGGAGCCTAGCACTCATTCCGTGTAGTTAGTGTCAGAATAAAAATTCAGTACTCCAGTTGGGCGTGAAATAGAAAGCACTATACACATAACAGTCACTGCATGTGTTGGGGTGAAAGGCTTGGTGTGTATGTGTTTGTGTGCAAACTGAGTTGTATGTGTGAGTTGAATACCCCAGGGGCATATGGGCCATTGAGTGTGATGCAGCCCATGAGACTCAGAGTCTGTGATGCTGTGGGTGAATAATGGAGTATGTGTGATTATATGAATGTGATTGTGTGGTTGTGTGGTTGTGATGAACTATCTGCCTGACTCTGCTTGTGTGTGTGTGTGCTGGGGGTGAAGATGGAAGGTGGAGGTCTTCGGGAGGCTGGGTGACATGGTGCTGAATGGTGGAAAGAGCCTACAGGACTGACATTGTGTGATTTGGTGACAGTCTCCAGGGATATTCCCTCAAACCAGACTCCGGGATGACAGACCCAGGTCTGGGGGAGGGTGGGAGGGAAGAAGCACTAAGTGGGTGACTCCTGGGAACAGAGAACTGTGGAGGAGGGCAGATGAAAGGCGTAGGGCCTGTGAGGGCCGCCAGGTGGGCCCAGGTGAGTGAGCACAGGCTGTGGAAGCTGGACAGCTTCCCCACCCCCACTAGTCTTTCTTCCACTCTGGCCCCCAAAGCAGGGTGGGCATCTTCCCCGAGCCTTCCACAGAGGGAAGGGTCTTCTGAGGGTGGAGAGGCCCAGGAGGCTCCCAGAGGACACAAGGGCCCTCTGGGCCTCCCTGTCTGGGAGGGCTGGGCTCTGATCTGCTTTGGCACCTTGGAGGCTGTGTACCTGTCCCATACTGATTTGTCATGCCGAGCATTTGCCTGTCCCTTCCCATGGCCCGCACCCAATACACACACGTGTCCATCACCGCTGTGCAGCTGTGGTGGCTGCCTGTGTCACAGACACCCACTGCATACCCTTGGCACTACTGCTCACACGACTGCCTCACAAACTCCTCTAGACCTGCCCGAGGTTACCTGCCATGCAGGTAACTTCACCTGCACACCACCGCCAGAGCACACGCTTTTCTAGGCCAATGTTGGGAGCAGGGAAAAGTTTGCACCTTCAACTTGGAGGACCCTGGGAATGGTGGTGGCTGGAGGCCAGGGAAGTCACCATGCTGTGACCTTTACTTACTTGTCTTTGGTTCCAAACGCTGGGGAACGTGGTGATCATTGCGTTGAGCCAAGAAAGCAGATGGGGGCTTCCTTGCTTTGCCTAATGATGAAAAAACCTGACGAGGACAACTGGGGGGGCTGGGGACACGGCTCAGCTGGTAGAGTGCTGGCCTCGCATGCACAAGGCCCTGGGTTCAATCTGCAGCATCATCAGCAACAACAAAAGGAACAAGTAGAGGAGGGAGCGTGTGTTTTGGTTCACCATTCCTGAGATTTAGTTCCTGGTCAGCCGACTCCATGTCTTGGTTCCAAGGTGAGAAAGAACACCAGGGCAGGAGGGCGTGTGGAAGAGCGCTGTTCTGCTCGGCAGCCAGGAAACAGAGCAAGGTGAAGGGGCCACGGAGAAAAGGAGCCCTCTGGAGTCTGCTGCCAGCGAGCACTCCCCAGCCGCGTCCCACCTGCCTGCTACCACCCAGTCAGTCCATTCCAACGCGGGTGGACTGATCGGGCTACAGTTCTCATAATCCAGTCATCTCACCTCCGAATACTCCTACATTAAAACCGGGGCTTTCAGGGGACACCTCATATCCAAGCCATAACACTGGTCCAGTCTGGCTGTCAAGAAGAGGTGGACATGGGCCTGAGGGATGGTCACATTCCCAAGCTGTGTGGATCTCAGCCAGGAACTGTTATCCCTGAGGCCACTCTGGAATGCAGATCCTGCCAGAACAGAACCAGGATCCTTCCCTTCCATTTCCATTTAGTTGTCCCCTCTCAGCCCAACTCTGCCCTTCACATCCTCCATTTCTTTGCCTGTTATTGTCTTGTGAGGCAGAAAACTCAAACTGACCTTGGGGAGCAGAGCTCCCTTGGCTGGGATGCTAGTAGAAAGAATGGGCTGTCCGAGGCACAGACATGGCGGTAACTGGGCAGTGGCACCTGGGGGGGCCCGGGGCAATGTGCTCCAACATGTGGTACATCCTGGAAGTTGGTCAGCTACAATATGCTCATGAGGGTTCAGATTCGAATGAGGACCCTATTGGGAGTTAGTTTAGAAGGCTCTTCATGATACATTCTGGCAAAGAATTTGTCTACCTTTTGTCCATGTCCCAAGACTTTCTGTGAGACTAGAGCCAGACACCATGTTGCACACCTGTTATCTCAGTGTCTTAGAAGTCTGAAGTAGGAGGATCACAAGTTTGAGGCCAGCCTCAGCAACTTAGTGAGAACCTGCCTCAAAATAAAATAAAGGTGCAGTGGAGCACTCCTGTGATCAATCTCTAGTACTCAGAAAAGAAAAGAAAAAAAGAAAAGAAAAGAAAAGAAAAGAAAAGAAAAGAAAAGATTGTGTGAGACTAAAATCAAAGATGATGGACTAATTAATTTTTTTTTTTTGGTACTGGGGATTGAACCCAGGGGCACTCCACCACTGAGCCACATCCCCAGCCCTATTTTGTATTTTATTTAGAGACAGGGTCTCACTGAGTTGCTTAGGGCCTTGCCCAGTTGCTGAGGCTGGCTTTGAACTCGCGATCCTCCCGCCTCAGCCTCCTGAGTTGCTGGGATTACAGGCGTGCGCCACTACACCCGGCTGATGGACTAATTAATTTGATAAATTTCAAGGCAGCACAGTATTCAGGCAGGGGCATATTCTTTACTGTCCCCATTTCTATCGGCATTCTGGCCTTCTGAGCTCCACCAGAATGCTCATTAATCTCTGCTTGCAGCATTCTGACACTTCTCTATTTTGCATTTTCAAATTTCACTCTTCTCCAACCTAGTTCCAAAGACTTCCGAACCACAAGATCAGGCATAGCCATCAGTGACCATGATTCCCGCGTTAGTCCCCATTTCTGTGTTAGTTTTTGGTCATTGTGATCAAAATATCTGACAAGAACAACTCAGAGGAGAAAAAATTTATTTTTGCTCATGGTTTTAGAAATCTCAGTACATTAGAGAATATTATGCTAAGTGAAACAAGATAATCCTAAAGAACTAAAGGCCAAATGTTCTCTCTGATGTGCAGATGCTAATTCACAACAAGTGGGGGATAGCGGTATTTTGGACGAAACAGAGGGGAGTGAAGGGAGGAGAGGGGCGTGGGGGTAGGAATGATAGTATAATGAACTGGACATTTTACACTATGTGCACATATGGTCATACGACCTGTGTACAGGTCTACATCATGTACAACCAGAAGAATGAGAAGTTATCCTCCATTTATGTATGAGGTGTCAGAATGCATCCTACTGTCATGTGTAACTAATTAGAACAACCACCACAAAAGAAATCTCAGATCTTGCTCAACCAACTCCATTGCAGAAACATGGCGGAGGGTGTAGTGAAGGAAAGCTGCGCAAAGCAGGTCATGGCAGCTGAGAAGGAGAGGGTGAGAGGAGGAGGAGAAGAAGAGGAAGAGGAAGAAGAAGAAGAGGAGGAGGAGGAAAAGAAGAAAATGGAAGGGGCCAGGGACTGACAGAGTCCCCAAGGCCATTTCCTCTGGCCATCCCTGCCCCACATACAGTTCCCACCCAGAAGTCTGTCCAGATTTTGAATCCATCAAATGGGTTAATCCCCTGAAGAGGCCAGAGCCCCTACGATCCAATCTTTTCACTTCTGAACATTGCTGCATTGCCTAACACATGAGTTTTTGAGGAGACATTCAAGATCCAAACCATAACAATATTATAGTGAAATGATTACTAGTCAAACAAATTACCCTATCCATTACCTTCCTAACTATAGACAGTTTAGATTACGGGACAGACTCCCATCAGCAGGTGAATTGTGACAGAAGGTGGAGTCTTTGAATGATTCACAAAGAGTCTGCATTTCATTCTGAGGAAGGACAACCAAGAGTCCTTGAGGAGTTTGAGAACAGAGTATTCAGATGGGAGTTCAGGAGCCGTCACTCTGGCAGCCGTGGTGAGTGAGCCTGGAGGGAGGATTAGTTGTTATAATCCAGGTCGGAGACAATAAGAATGTAAAATAATTTGCCCATAGGTTACACATTTCTTCATCAAAAATTCAAGATGTCTTTGGATGCAAGCCTTGTGGAACTTGGGAATGTAGGTAAGATTCCATTCTATCCCTAGAGTGTTTTTGAAGCAGATTATCCCTAGATCACACCATGAGGGCATTCCCCGCCTCGGCATTACCTCACATAACTCAGAAGGGGACTGAAGTCATAAAGGGCTATGTTTCTGCCTTTGTGGTCCTGCACCAAGCAATAGCACAGAGCCCAGATGAGGTGTGAAGTGTCCTTACTTCTTGCCTTTCTCTGTTTCAAATTAACATGAACCTCAGCTGTGACTCTGTCATCCATCCATTCATCTGTAATCCATCCATCAGCCATCCATCAGACATCCATCATCCATCCATATATCATCCATCCATCATCCATCCATTATTCATCCTTGCTGTCCACCTATCCATCTATCGTACTGTCCTTTCAGCTATTTAAAGTCTATAGCATACAATTAAGCTGCTACTGGTGAAATAAAATTCTTTTTAACTCCATCTCTCTACATCAGTTGTTCTCCAATATTTCTTTTAGTTTCAAGACCCCCTTTATTTCCTTAAAAGTGATTGAGAACCCCCCAAATTAATATTTAAATAGTTTTTGATCATAGGACCCCTGAAAAGATCTTGGGGAGCATTCAAGGACCATGCAAAATAGTTTGAGAACTACTGATTTATATGAGACACACACACATAAGTAATCTTATACAATTTTAGAAAGTTTCTTCTGTAATTTCCATTTATTTGTAATCTGGGGTTGGTCACTACATGTGCCCATTGACCATTACATATGAACCAGGGACAGCTAAGGGAAATGTGTGGGTGCCAAGCACACTATTCTGCTTCTACTCTGTGACAGCAATCCTACTTCTCCCTGATGACCAGGGTCAATCAGTCCTCAAAGCTTATGACTCTTCTGTCCTGGGTTCCCAGATATTGGAGAGCAGAGTGTCCAAGTAGTAGCCATAGCTTCCACACTTGATCTTATCCAAAAGGATGATAAGTGACTCAGCCATAGCTTTGAATTTAATGGAATTCTTTTTCAAAATATATTTTTAGTTGTAGATGGACACAATACCTTCAAGTATGTATGTATGTATGTATGTATGTATGTATGTATGTGGTGCTGAGGATTGAACCCAGTGCCTCACACATGCTAGGCAAGTATTTTACCACTGAGCCACAACCCCAGCCCTGGAATTCTTTTTTTTTTTAAAATGTATTTGTTCTTTTTAGTTATGCATGACAGAAGAATGTATTTTGACATACCATGCATACATGGAGTATAACTTCCCATTCTTGTACATGATGTGGAGTTACACTGGTCGTGTATTCATATATGAACACAGGAAAGTTATGTCCAATTCATTCTACTGTCTTTCCCATTCCTATCCACCCTCCCTTTCCTCCATGACCCCCTGTCCGATCTGATGAACCTCCATTCCCCCTCTTGGCCACCTATTATAAGTCAGCAACTGCATATCAGAGAGAACATTCAGCCTATGGCTTTTTTTGGGATTGGCTTATTTCACTTAACATGATAGTCTCCAGTTCCATCCATTTACCATCAAATGCCATAATTTCATTCTTCTTTATGGCTGAGTAATATTCCATTGTGTATATATACCACATATTCTTTATCTTTTGAAGAGCACCTAGGTTGGTTCCATAGCTTAGCTATTTTGAATGAAGCTGCTATAATTCACAATACATTGATGTGGCTGCATCACTATAGTATGCTGATTTTAAGTCCTGTGTGTAAAAAACCAAGGAGTGGGATAACTGGGTCAAATGATGGTTCCATTCCAAGTACCCTGAGGAATCTTTACACTGCTTTCCCGAGTAGTTGCACCAATTTACAGTCCCAACAGCAATGTATGAGGTACCTTTTCCCCCACATCCTCACCAAAAGTTATTGTTATTTGTATTCTTGATCATTGCCCTTCTGACTGGTCTAGGAACTCTAACTCTGCGGATTCCAGAGGTGTGGGGGTAGGAAGCAAATGCTCCCCATGGGAGTTAACTGGGATTGAAGGTAGATAGGACACTTTTGCTTCCATCCTTATATCCCAGACCCACGCATTCTTTCTTTTGGAAACTGTGGTAGGTGGAATAATTCACCACGACACTTCAGATCTGAGGTATCAGATCCTATGTCTAATAGTCCTTGAAATATTTGGGTATTCACCCTTTCCCAGATGCATTAGCAGAGTAAACACCAAATGTCTCTTTGGGGAAGAAACTGGAACATTATTGCCATATACAATTGCTATGATATTGCAAGGTCCTTTCTTTGGGGGATCTTTTTGGGAGCCTGGGTCAGAAAACTGGCTCAGACTTGAAAACAGGGAGAATTGTGGAGTTTTTAAATTGAGGTGACTCTCTGCAGTCTCCTGAACATTCATCTTTATTTCTTTTACTGGTAGAAGTTGAGTAGGATCCTTGTTGCCTATTTTTCCCCTCAGGAGTGCTGTGTCTTATCCACCATCTCTGTGTTTTTTTTTAAGTACAGGGAATTGAACCCAGGGGCACTTTACCACTGAGCCACATACCAAGTCCTTTAAAAAAATATTTTATATTGAGACAGGATCTCGCTAAGTTACTTAGGGCCTTGCTGAGTCGCTGAAGCTGGTTTTGAACTTGTGATCCTCCTGCCTCGAGTCTCTTGAGTCACTGGGATTACAGGTGTGCACCTCTGTACCTTTTTGTGGATTAGGATCAAGTGGCTGTCTTTCCAAAGCTGCAGCTCACGAGGGCCAGTGCATTCTCTTGGTTCCTGATGATTTGCCTGGCTTCTAGTCTCCAGGGACCCTGTCAAACCCTGGCTGTCAGTGAGCGTGGCTACTTAAAGCTTCCTCTTCTTGTCACCTTGGACTCAGTGGAGGAGAGCCACCACGGAAGGTTTCAGTGCTGCCCCTCTCTCCTGCTCTTCCTAACGGCCTGTGTCTTGTTGAATGGTGGATTTTCTCGTGCTTCTGTGCAACGGGATCAGCTGATACATTTTAAAGTTTTGCATGTACGTCCACTGCAGCACATCGCCTTCCCTGAGCCCTTAGATCCCTTCTACCATCTACCATGACAGTCATGGCGCTTTTTAGTGTCACTCACCTTGGACCGCCACTTTATCCCTGCTTCTAAGAGTCATCCTAACAGCGAGCTAGTTAGCACCAGCTCCTGGTGGCCTTTCTAGGGTGCTCAATTTGGTATCTCAAGGGAGTGCTCCTAGCTTAATAAACTCCATTATTCAATCATTTCTTCTGATATCCTTGGTCGTCCATCCTCAGAAACCAGTCCTATGTGGACTTCCTGAATCCTGTCATATGTGCTAGCTCTGGCAGATCCCTTGGGGCCATAGCTCCTTCGTGTATTAACAGGTACAGCGTATCCCTAGCTGAATTATGCTACAACACAAACTTTGCTGTGTCTGGTGACCAGGAGGGTTGTGGGGGCAGATCCAGAGGGACACACAGTTTGACTTGCAGAGAAGAGAGCAAGGGGGCTTGCAATAGAGGGAGGTGGCCCACTGTCTAAGTTCCGAGGGCCCAGAAAGACTGCTTAACATTTTGGAATGCATTAACCTGGATGTTCTCATTCTTTTAAGAGCCAGGGATTCAACCAGTTTCTGATCTTAGCAGAAACAGCCTGCTTTGGTTGGAAATTTATCCTTCTTCGGAGCCTGGCTGCTCCAATGGTTCCATTCTGGACCTGATCCTCAGTTTGTTCTCCCACTGTGTAGAACCAAAGAGGCACCATGGCTTTCACGTTTGGCCTTCTGC